>QFEY01005912.1:0-48369 GCA_003316435.1 Russula virescens | reverse complement strand
GTTTGTTGGAAGAATTCCATCGCGGTATCGCGCTGCGATGACTAGCGACGCCCCGACTCAGTTCCGTCGACGGTCGACACAGCGTTCGTCGTCACCGCAGGCACCTTCGGGCCGGTCCGGGCCGTCTGTTTATCTCTATTATGTAATGAGGACCCGAACACCGCCCGAAACCATGCCCAAGCTTTGAACACTTGCTGTAAGGTTTGTTCTACCTTTTCTTGGTGATTATGGGGATATTGCTATAGTGCTCCAGCACCCATCTCCTCCCCATTCTCTCATCTCTGCCATGCCGTCATACTCCGAACTCAACAACGACTTATTAGGAGTTATGAAAGGCGACCCTTCTCTATCTACACTGACATCCTCCGTGCCATTCATTCTTCCAGAGATGGCTTTCATCATTCATCGTTTGAATTTCAGACAAATTCCTGTGACCGGTACCGATAGTGTACCGATGCATTCAATAAGATGTCAACCTTTGGACGAACTGCAGAGCTGAACGGAAAAGGGTGAAACGCAGTATGTGGCCTTCCGTATCCTCTTTCACCTCGTAAATTGAAGCCACAGTAATATAACACAATCTTAAACTTTGTCCACACGTCATCTGTCTGTGTCACACGCAAGCAGAAGACGAGACAAACAATTAATCGCAGCGAATGATCCGGGCCATGGATGCGCAAATGACATCTATGTCTTTCATTCCTAATGAATGCTTTTGTCTCATCCACCTACAACACCACTATCCCCGATTAGCAATAGCCTAGGTTGCCTCATCTCATGTACTGCCTGCCACAATAATTTGCATATAGCCCAATAACTCGTCGCTGCATAATACGCAAAGAGATGCAGACAAGGTTAGCACTTCTTCTAATATGTCCAGTTTCAGCTAGCTCGTGTAGGGTTCACTGGGACGTCGCGGCAAAGTATCATGTACCCGGATACAGCTTGCCACTAATTCCCCCATGGCGATAATAGGGAACTTTGGCTACGCCCCACCAACTTTTCGGTTCAATTCGTGTGCACCAGACATGAAATGCAGTCGGTACCGTCAATATCCCCGCTGCTAACGATTCTTGTGACTTAATATATTCGCAATGTAATAGTTTTGTCTCCCACGATCCTCTCCCATTACTCCGGGACCGGGACATCAACATCGCCAATCTTTTTGATAACAGCCCCCGAATATGATTGCCGCTTTTAATCGATACTTCTGTGTTCCGCGCCACTACTCACTCAACATGACATTCATCTCGTACTCGAGTCCCCCAAAAAAAAAATCAGTGAGCCCTACATCTCGTTATTGTCACACGGAGGCTTTTGAAAAATAAAAAAAGACATTGGATAGAGAGATCTCGGATGAGACCGTGGCTCGGCCTTATTTCTAACGACACGGGTGATCTCGACCGTCGAATGCTGACGTACGTGCGTGTCCCTGAATGCCACTCGGAAGCACAGGTCTTGATGCATTGATGCCATCCATGGGTCGTAAGATTTTCCTTCAACGCACGACGATCCCCTCCATGTGTCAATGTTGTCGTTTTTTCTTATGTTGGTGGCCTTCTCGCGGCCTTGAGGCAGTCGTCGTACTTGTAGAAGGCGGAGCCTGAGGATGCCCTGGCAAACCCCTCAAAGCAAAGAGAAAGGCTCTTTGCCACGTTCTCCTCAATCGCTTGAATAGGCATTAATGTTGTAACTGAGCATGGACAGAACGTTGTGCCTGTGCCGGGTCGTAGATAATTTTTGGATGAATTTAGATGAATTAGGGTCCGGTGCCGGCGCCACGGCAAATGCTCGGCCGAACGGCCTATCCGTTTCGAGGTATACGATTCGGATGCTCTCTACTCTATCAACTATCAAAGGTTGTCCCACGTGGTCGTCACACGCTCTCATCAATTGCTAGGTGATTGGTGGCGTACGATTTCTTTACAATTACAATAAGACTAGTACTGATTGAAGCGTACATGAAATGCATGCAGGGTGTAACCACCTCCCGGATCCAGACACGGATATGCTAAGGAAATATGCATTCGTTCAGATCAAAGTATGAAGTCAAGAAGTCTTCTCACACTATCACCCCCCCGCATTGCCCGTAGCATGGTTATCAGCTGGTACTCCTCGTATGAAAGTCTGCTTGTGAGCACGTGGTCAAAGATATGTATGCTAGCTCCCGTATATGTGCGGGCAATGGTGTCCAGTATTCAGGGAACCATCCTTGAGACTCTTCAGCTGATTTTTGTCTAATACATGAAGCGAGGAAGGATAAACATGCTGGGATTCATGCACAGCGAGACCGCCGATCCTCATATAACGAGGGCTCATTTGCCCAACCGCCAAGGACAAGAGCACCTTGCTTGACCTTTGCTGCGTAATCCCACACACGATGTCATCAGAGTACAAGCCGCCAGTGTGGCCGAGACCTCCCAAGCCCTCGCCACAGCTGAAGGTTGTGCTCGACTACTTCGACTGTCTCAGCAAATGGGACCTCGAGTCGCTCAGCCAGCTATCCACGTCCTATTTCACCCAGGCAACCTTGCCCGCGACCTTACACATTCCGGCCCGGAGCAAAAAGGAAGATATCGAATTTCTTCATCAGTTCCGGGACTCGCTGAAGGGTGCCCCTCTCGAGGTGTGTGACAGTTAGGATCCACTACTACGTCCGCTTTCATTTCTCCGAGCGCTAATTAAATGGACCCGTGTCCGAAAAAGATCAACATATACGACGTTAACGAGAGCAAGGGCAAGATCTGGGTTCACGTACGTACTCTTGGCGCCTGCGAGTCAGGTATCACGATATTTAATTATTGACGGCTTGTCATCCACGCAGCTGATGATGAAGACGGTCGGCGTCGAGTGCTTTTTCTTGTTTGCGTTTGGGGAGGGTCACGACGAGAATCTGATCATCAACGTCACAGAGTTCGTTGACAGTAAGGTGTTTGCGGGCTCGAGCGACGGCAGCAGCGGAGATGGCAGCAGCAGCAAGCCACCCAAGACGCCCGTCGAAGCGCTTGCGTATTCGGTCCGCGACTGCATCAAGTCGACGGGACGATGCTTCGTGGACATTGTACTCTTCGGGCCTAGGTGCTTCAAATACGTCATTAACACGGCGGCGGAGCAGCAACATGGTGCTGTGCCCCAGAAAACCTGAACGAGAGATGCCGTTTATTATCGTCCTCCAGCTGATTTGAGATGCTTACGATACTTGTGCTTGTTGCTTCTACTTTGGTTACTCAGAGATCGTTGTTGTGTGCCGATTACTGTACTGTACTATTTGTCCCCTCAAAAAATGCATCGATTAAAACTAAAGGTCTTGGCGAACGATGATGATTCGCAAGGTCCATGAAATGACCCCGCCTTCCATGTGTTAGAGACTAGTGGCCGCTTGCATTCCATCATACATTCTCTCTCCATATCAGTGCGTGCTTTCGGCCTTGCGTTGACCCGAGCGAACAAATAGACCCCAAGAACGTGGAATGGAAAATTCATTGATACGTGACCTGGACGGGATACGGAAAGTCCTGCTCCGTGATCAGTGTCCACATGAACTTTACGGAGAGCGATTTCCGAAGGAAACACAAATACAGTATGACCATGTCAGCGCCTCTTCTGAGACACGTTAACCATAGGTGGTATTGTGACCGGTACAGGTGGCGTAAGCTGGGGATTAAGAATACGGTTACGAGAGACATCGTCCCCATAAGCGAGGTCAACCAGGCGGCTGCTCAAACAGAAGTACAAGAGGTGACAAAAGAAGCTCTATGGGCAGGAAATAGAGAGCCGAAAGGGAGAAGGTGAGAGGCGCATAGAATCCGGTAGATTGGACGTTCGTCAGATGCTGGGTGGATCGCGTTCGCAGTTCGCAGTCCGATCGGCCACCGCTGTCCGTGAGAAATTGGAGAGCAGGACTTCTGAGCGCTCGGCTTAACCCCCCGCATCAGCTTCGGCCGCGGGGACGCGAAGTACCCGAAGTTTCCGGGTGGTCGGCGGCGAGGCATTTGGTTCAGAATCGGGGATCTGGACAGCGATGGTGGTAATAAAGATGAGGTCATGGGCGATGGGTGCACCGTGCTGTGCTTCATCTGATGCTACGTGCCCTGGGCCAAGATTGCACCCGACGTCGGAGTGGGGGGGGCGTAATATGTAAGTGCGGCCAAATACCACTATCCCCAACAAAACAATGAAAACAAGCGAGTGACCCGTCCGAAAGACAAGGATTTTCAAAATGAGGATAGCAAGAATCAGAGTGCGATGTTAGCCGAGTTGCCGGTATTCGAAGGCACTGCTTCCGAAGTGGAAGCTGGG
Organism: Russula virescens; assembly: GCA_003316435.1. Taxonomy (NCBI): domain Eukaryota; kingdom Fungi; phylum Basidiomycota; class Agaricomycetes; order Russulales; family Russulaceae; genus Russula; species Russula virescens. Next base: position 44,070 of record QFEY01005912.1, on the reverse strand, counting down.
TTTGAGGGGGATTCCGAGAGTCCTTTATTCTTCTTTGAAGCACGCCGCGACAGAAGCTGCGCACACAACACCGTGTCTCGACGAAACGATGTCGATTGGAACACGCAGCTCGCAGAAACCTTACTCTGTATGGTCCAAGCATGATCTTCGAGTAGTTCTCAGAAGAAAGTGTACGCATACACCGAAACAAGAAGGGATGTCCCAATAGCGGGGGCGTTCTTCTCGCGTTTCGTCGTCGAATCGTGTTTTAACCTCTCACAGTTGTGGTAGCAGTAGGGAGAAGCGTATAGAATCTAAGGATTATGGAAGGACTTACGGAGTTATCAACGTTGTGGAGCATTTGTTATGAGCGGTCGCTGGCGAAGATTGATGCATTGATGAACAGACCGTAGACGATCGGACATACTAGGAGAAGTTGGAAGATACTACGAGGGCAGCGACTTAGCAAGAAGTCCCCGGGGCCGATTCACGGAAAAACCAACAACCTGCCAGTATACTGGCCGCGCAATCGCAATCTGATGAAAATTGAATGGACGACGCCATTCCCTACAGAATCAGTAAACAAGCGCCTATGATGGCTCGGAACAAAGATACTAATATTGGGGGTCGGAGTTTCGCGAACTCCGGGAAGGGAGAAGGTAGAGTTTCTTCAATTCCTCACTAAAAACCCATGTATGAATAGGGTCCTTGGAAGCTAGTCGCTCGCACTATACTATATGTATTTTTTGGTTAAAGACAGATGGTTGTGTGAACAACGCGTACCGATATACGCAGGAAGTATGTCCATTCAGTAAAAAGGTCCTGGGTTTCCTGGCATCTGCCGTAGAAAGGACGCAAGAGGATACAGTTCTGTCAGTGAGAACGACACGGTGATACCCCGAGGGTTGTCGAATCGGACGTTTCTGGCTAGATCGGATGCCCTGACATGTCCAGAAACCTTGATCGAAGGGTGCCCGGTAAACGCGTGACAAGATAACGATGACCTCGCGGTTTGCGTAAGCTGTACGATAGCGACCTGCGTAGGGGACAGCAGGCTTATCCGAATGACGTTTCGCGCATACGGGTACATGTGGATACCTTTACAAGCACTGATACAGTATCGCAGTAAAGACGCCGGGTGTCTACTGCATTGGGCGTTGGAGCGTGATGATGAGCCGCAGCGAGCCTCGTGCTACGAAGTGCCACAGCCAGATAAGTGATGCCGACATTATTGATATCGAGATACGTTAAGCCCATGTTGAGGGGAGCGAATGCGGGCGTAAGCCAACAAGAACACAAAATTTGATGGCTGTGGCGCATAGGTGGGAAGTGGGAACTTGAAGGACATGAGAAGTCGTAGGGCTGGGGTTGAAAAAACGTTAGCTCAGAATGGAACTAACGTCACGGAGGAGACATATCGACAAGAGTAGTATCGCCCCAAGGGAGCTGAGAATTCTGCATCAGAAGGTTAAGCCAAGGATATGGTTGGCACATATAGTACAATCCTAGCAGTCGGACTTAGTTGGGACAACATTACCGGGACCTGACGGAGTTCCAGTTCCGTCAAAGAGGCGATCCATACACGTACATAGTGGGGATATTCTCTTATCATGCTACGGAGACGTCGGGGCGGCGATGGATTGGATAATACGTCAAGGTAGACAGAGCCAACAGTTATAGGAATATAATCAGGTCCCAAGAAGTTTAATTGACATGGTACGTGCTGTGTGCATGGCTTTGTATTTCCTTATGTGCACCTCAGAGCATAGCACATATACGGCATATTCAGCACTGTGCCCTACTGGAAGTACCTTAATTCACAGAGAACAGGTTAGGACTGAGGCTGTCTGTCGCGTCCTTTCTGATGGGGCCATCAGTAACATATAGAGATTGAATCACCGCATGCGCCCCCGCCTGTGCCTCGCACAAAAGCGATCCATGACGCCCAGGAATTTGGTATACCTCGGTCCCTCACTCCGGGCTTGATCAGACAAATAAGGCAGCGGGTCCTCCAAATATTAGTTGAATACCTGCGCACGAATTCAACTTGGACTGCGCAGCACCTTCGAAAAGTAAGTCGCACGCCACCGCGTTGTAGTTTGGCCCACGCAACCTCCACTTGGGCCCAGAAGTTCATGTCAATGGGTGTGCCCTAAACAGGCAAGACCCATCAAATGCATACTGAGCCGAGTTGAAGCGCCAGCGCCGTTCTGCTTCCCCACGACACGCAATGGGACCGCATGGTGCCACTGGTGCGCCGGTAACTGGACATCGGCCCGGATGTTGCCGGGAAGCGCCTTTTGTAATGGAGCACGTCACGCGTGACAGGAAAGCCAAGACATCCTCCCGCCCACTCAAGCCATCAGTACATCAGTCAGAGAAGCTATCTCGAGGTTTCCCTATGTAGAAGCCGAACAGGACAAGCCAGAGTTGAACCCGAAGAATTCAAATCTCGGATTTGGACTAGGGCTCGGGCTCGGGTTCGTCGCTTGTGTTGCCGTTGCACAGTGCTTCCAAGTCAGAGTGCTCCTGCAGACAAGACAAGGGAGGAAAGGAAGCAGGATCGCAATCGTTACAAAGCATTCAGCGATGACGAGGTGTTGGATGACGCGGTAAGACCATGATCGAGCCCTTTGACGAAGGCTGAGTTGAGCTGTACAGGTGACATCGAGCGGCGAAGAAGTACGGGAGCAATGGGGACGCAGCGGGAAAATTGGGGAGAAACTGTGAAGAACAATAAGATTTCTCTTTTCGATGCAAAAGTGACATTCTGGGCCAAGTTCCAAGAGAAGCATTAGGGGAAGAGACCGGTGAAAAGTTTCCAAAACCAAAAGGTCAGAAGGTCAGAAATGAATTTGAAATCAATCAGGGGAGACCAGTTGTGCCGTGTTTCGACTCACGACAGAACAGGTATCTGACGTACGATCAAAACTAAATGGAGCAACTTGGAGGCGTCCCACAGCCTGCACAGGAACAATCTCTCGCCCAGAGACCCGGGTTCGTTTTCGGGGGAGCGGCGTCAGGTGAGGGGTGGTATGTTCAGACTAAAGGAATGCATTGGATCTCGCAAACTTTGGACCCTGCCGCCAGCATTCCCCGCGGGCCTATAAATATCAATCTTCACCCTATAAATATCAATCCTCATCCCAAGGATTTCCAGTTCCACAACCACAGCATCACCGATCATGGGAAACCACTACTCACGGCCAGCCCCCACCTTGGACGCTGCTTCGGCGCCGCCTTTACATCCTCGATCGCTCAAACGTCTCAAGTCAGCTCCGCAATCGCTCAGACTTTTGCGCCCTCTTGACTCGCCTTCCATCTCGACTAGAAGCCCGTCACCTTCGATCAACAGCTTCTCTGAGAAGTGGAACGAAAAGGAGAAAGAAAACCATCACCCCAATCGAAAGGGACAGCCATGTGTCTGCGTATCATCATCACCATCATCACCACCACCACCGCCTCTGCCGCGCACCAAATCTATTCAATCTCTTTCCGTTCCTGTCCTTACCCATGTCCTTCTTCCCTCGCCTACTGCTGGTCTTCTTTCGGCACCATCATCAACACGCCTCAATTCTGAATCAGATTTCGCTTATGTTCGCTTCCTCCATGATTATCCTCAATACGCTTCCAGTTGGCACATTGATGCTCTCCGCCGCTCAGAGTATAGTCGCCTTGCGCCGGACGAGACATACGTAGACTATATGGGCGGTGCACTCTACCCGTCTAGCCTCATCTCGGTTCACGCCGAATTCCTCCAAACTGCTGTCCTCGGCAATACCCACTCGGAGAGCCCAAGGTCCGGACTGCCATCTATGCTATATTGCGGCTGTTCGACCCCTTTACTTACTCTACTTGTAGTTCAAAATTATCCGCGGCACTAACTGCCACAGCGCGAGCAGCTGTACTCTCTTTCTTTAATGCACCGCCAGGGTCAACCGTCATCTTCACCGCCAACGCCAGCGCCGCACTTAAGCTTGTCGGTGAAGCCTTCCCATTCACACCAGGGGCCGCATTCATACTCCCAGAGGATGCTCACAACTCGGTGCATGGGATTCGCGAATTTGCAATTGCAAAAGGCGCGCCAATCGTTTATCTGTCGTCACCACCGCGTGGTGGCGTACGCGTGAGAGAGGCATTTGTGGGTGCACTCCTTTTTTTAGCGCATATAGCCCCCGCTGATGCGCATACACCTGCCATACAGAATCTTATTGACAAGCATTGCCCTCCTGCCGGCACGCCCGCGTTATTCGCATACACTGGACAATCAAACGTTACTAGTTCAAAGCCCCCGCTCGCCGTTCTTGCACATGCCTCTAGCCGTGGCTTTACCACGCTCCTTGATGCAGCGGCGCTAGCGCCCACAACACCGATTGATCTGACGCTCACCCCTGTCGACGCGATGGCGGTCAGTTTCTACAAGATGTTCGGATTCCCTACTGGCATCGGCGCCCTTATCCTTGCCCCGGGCATCGGTGCCTGGCTCCGAGAGAAGCGGCCGTGGTTCGCCGGTGGTACTGTTGATGTCGTTCAAGTGCCAGGCACAGCCGTCGGCCGCACCGCAGCAATTGATGAGGCATTCGAGGTCAGTGCCACCACCTATTGCGGAATTAAAGCGGGTGCCTGAAAAGAGTTTCAGGATGGAACGCTCAACTACACGCTTCTCCCGGCGGTGACGACTGGCCTCCGTCTCCTTGGAGCGTATCTACCGGCGTTACCAGCACGCATTGCCGCCCTCTCAGCATCTTGCGCCCGGTTGCTCGAAGAGCTTCGCTGGCCACAAAGTGGCGCCCCGGTTGTGCGTGTCCTCTCGCGTATTCCAGGTGCACCTCCTGAGTCAGGAGAGGCCGCACAAGGCGCAGGAGGCGTGATCGCGTGCCTAATGTTTGATGTACGTGACTTTGCCAGCTTTGTTAATGGTCCAATTTCAGTTGTGTTGATCAACCACCTTCTAAATCCGCGATGTAGGCCAAGGGCGATCCCATCCCACTCTCCCGAGTGGCTGCCCACGCAGCGGCGAACGGCATCGCATTGCGAACAGGATGCATGTGCAACCCGGGCGGCGCCGCGACCTTACTCTCTCTTGGCAGTCTCATGGCTGTACTAGGTAACGGCAACACGAAACATCCCCCGACACTACATGCACTCGAAGAGGCCGCGGGGCGAGAACTCGGCGTCGTGCGGATCAGCTTCGGGCTTGCGAGCTGTTGGACGGACGTGTGGCGCGTGCGGTGTTGGGTGGTCCAGGCACTTAATGAAGAATGGACCGTCAGACCCCCTGTGCCGGTACTGCGCTCTGATGGAGGTCGCTTCGGCCGTGATGTGGGTCCGGACGGCGTTGTGGTAGGAAGGGCGATTTGATCGGGCATTGTTGTTCTCTCTCGTTTTCGTGTTTGATGTCACGCTAGTGGCTACACCTTCTTTTATGACTCGGTACTTTATTTATCAAAATACTTGTCTTCGGGACCCGTATCACTAGTGTATGAATAATGATCCTCGAGTTCACTTGCCGAAACCAGTGCATCACATTAATCAGGCAGCATCAGCGCGGGCACGGATACGCGAATCACGAATCATTGTGCAAGACATGGTAATACTTGATGTGAGGGATAAACGACTTGACATGACGTACGTGCCTAATTAGTTCTCGCTGTCAAATGCTCCATAACACGTTCCCTGTTGACGCCGACGGGGCTAATGGTTCGCGATCATGATCGATGACGTCCACAACAAGCAACAAATGGTGAGCGGGGAAGGTCATCGGGGCAAATCTGATGGGGTGAGTCATAAACGTGACGGATATGAATTACCGACTCGGACTCGGAACGTGATCTGATCGACTTGTTACTGTTCAAAGCGCGTGGGATAGTTGGGTTTAATCAGGATTTAATACTGATTTAATATCAGGGCCAAGGCGAAGGAGATGACGGGCATGCGGAGATTGTTGAAATCTATCCATCTTGGTGCATATCTTTCAGGGCTTGGTTTCGTTCGATTAAAGTTACCAGTCAGAACATTTGTTCTACTTGGTGGGGACAGACGGACAGGTGGACAAGCCTTACCGTGAGGTGTGTGAATGATTGACGTCGGGCGCATCCGGCGCCAACATCGCGGGGAGAACCCACCGTTGACCGTAACCGTAAAACAGCGTGCGTGTCAGTCACGGTGCCCCTTCATCTCGCAATAATGAATCCTGCAGGCACCATTTTTCTTTAATTACTGTAGTGTCCCAAGGCGTTGGAGGCATATACCCTTTCTCATCGAGGATTGAGGGCGTTGACGTTGAACATGACATGCAAGGGACAAAATGAAAAAAAAAAAAAACTTTTTGGTTATGGCCGCACTGGTACCGTTTTCATGAAACTTATATAATTATTCTTGTCTGATAGCCACTAGTCTTTTCATAAGTTCATGCTATGAGCACAGGATGTCGTTTTTTCATAGCTTTCTACTATTGGGGGTATTTAGGCTGTTAAAGGTTTGGTTCCTTCGGCAATGATGAGCCACGCCGTGGAGCTGGGCAATGAAGGGGGAATAGAACCTCGCGTTGCAGTCGGACCGATTTCCGCATACAACAGCAAATGGATGAAACGACGTCGGATTTTCGGGACGGTCATAACTAGTGACACTAGTGACATAGAGACCAAGGAATAATATCACCGTCCCATCGACTTGAGTGATCATACCCATCTAACTTTATCATTTCTTCTCGAAATTTCTCGCTTTCGACACCATGCTGTGGTGATGGTGACTCGCAAGTAATCGATGTCGTCTTGGTAGTGGTGTCGCGCCGAGTGTTGGATACAGGCGTAGGGCTATGATTGATCGGATCTTCGATAATGACCGTCGCCAAAGACTCCCCAAGTCAACCATCAGCTTGGATGTCACCCGCTAACAGCTGTATGTTTGAGGCTGTCGGGTTCAAGACAAGGTTTAGTCCTCCCCGAAGATTTACGCGTGAGCTTCTGTGAAATCTGCGAGAATGGAAGATCGAAGATAGAACGAGTACAAAGGGAAATCTTGTCGTTGCTGAATACCAGCACATGCAGCGCCTGCGCCTGACAGTTTGAAGTCCTTATTTGGTATCCAAGACCATAGAAGTCGTTCACTTTTCCACGTGGAACCCGATCTGTTGGCCAACGTACCCGGGTATCTACCTACATAGATAACGATGATTAACGCAAGAAAAGAACGGGAAGCAGGGCAGTCGTGGGAAGGTTGTCAGATGTGAGGATTCTGTCGATCGCCTGTCGTACCGATAGGATTGAGATAGCAACCTCGGAACCGAGTATTTGTACCGCGTGCATGAGAACGACGGCCGTGGTCCGTGACACGACGTCAGGGACAGATAGACCTGCTATTAGTCCCACGAGGCTAGTACAACCCACAGTTGTGAGCGACGAGGAAAGATGTCGCCAAGCGTTGGGGAGGTGCACCCTGCGAGTCAATCCGGATATCCATTTATGGGTTACTTGTGTAGAACCATTTACCTGACTAAAATTTATAGCTGACAGACCCAACATAGATACTTTTGTTGTGTCAGTACGACGATGATAGACAAGACTATCGGGGATATACTTTGACCTGATGAAATAGAACCAAAGATATTGTGGCCAGTTATGACTCGGAATAGGACGAGGGCGTGCCTCAGCGCTCATCAGTGGAAGAAATCACTTGTCGTTATGTATTCGCCGTTGGCGGGGCGGTAGTGCTCTTGGAGAAAAGACCGGATTGATGGATAACCCATCCATGACACAAGGACCCGAAGTACCCGGACAGTTCTTCTACAGAGTCTATGAAGAGGATCATCCTTCCCCAAGGATGGATAAAGAATAAGTTGGGCCGGCCAGCTGTAAGCGATCTCTGGTCAGACTGCGTAGACATGTGCTATTACTGCTCGTCTTTGGAGTCGGGTAACATCTAATCCACAACTTGCCTAGGTTGAAGTCGCACTGTACTGTTTATCCGACCGGGGACTAATCGTCGTATCGACCTGAATAACGATCTTGCCTCGCCACTCTCGCGACGCGTTGCCCTCGGCCGTGCCTGTGGGTGGCGAGTGGCGAGTAAAAGTTGAGACCGGCGTAGGAGAGTGCAGTGTTGCACGGCTAGTAAAAAGAAAGGAGATTCTTCGCGAGGAACCTCGAAGTTACGAGATTTTGATGAAAATTTGGATCCTCGGCGTGACCCAATTTTTAGCAGAAATAAGGCAGTCCGGACCGAGATGCGTATATCCGTATCCGTATTTCTGTATTGGTAATGGAGGCAAAAGGCAAACCTGCACAAGGACTCGATCGAAGGTCTGGACGGATCAAGAACCAGATGTGGATAGTAAGTACCGACCGGTGTGTCTGAGTTAGGTTTAGACGAACCACATGAAATGAGGAGTGCACGAAATACAACGATCTTGTCTTTAAGGTTGCCAGTTGGGGATGCGTTGGGGACCCGTGATTGGTCTTGGCGCTCATGTTCATTTTTGGTAACACTGATTAGTCAGCACCCCGACCTTTCCCTCCTCTCAAAGCACCCCGTTCCTAACCTCGCTCGTCCATAGGATGTCTACAGCGCACAGACCAACATGGGACCCAGCACAAGCGCGAGAGGTCAAAGGCGGCTCGCGCCAATACTCAGTGCGCGACATGGCCGCGCACACCAAGCTCAAATTCCGGTGCGGACGCGTTTGCGTTCACCATCCTCCTTCGTGTTGCTCATTGTCCGATTTTCTGTTTGGTTCTTGCCTCCTACCTTTTTTTTTCGTTCATTCAGACAACCTGGTCAAACTTCCGTAGGCGAAGTCAAAAGGAGCGACTTGCGCAAGGAGCTACTCGCGGCAGAAGCCCAGGCGCAGGCCAAGAAACGCAAGGCGGCGGGCTTGCCTGTCGAGGACGAGCAGCCGGTCGTAGCAGCGATCGAGGATGAGGAGGCGAACAAGCGGAGAAAGCTTTTACAAGAAGCGTTGGAGCTCGATAAGGATTCAGATAGCGACGGAGACGAGGAAGAGACTGCCAAGGATGGCGATGGTGTCAAGTGCGTCGCGCATTTCGCGGTCTCTCCTCTTGGCATTCTTATATTTTAGCGCCTTCGAAACAGCGAAGGCCAAAATGGGGCAGCGGGCAAGAGTGGCGGCGGTGGCGGCGATGCTGATAATGATGGGGACGAGGACGACGAGGATGATGAAGATGAAGATGACGACACCGCCGAGCTATTTCGGGAGCTCGAGAAGATTAAGCGCGAGCGTGCGGCAGAGAAAGCACGCGTCGACGAAGCAGAAGCGGCTGCCACCGAGGCCGAGCGCGAGGCGCAAATAGCGAGCGCGAACCCTCTGCTCAACCTTGCCGCTGCGCTGGGCACAGCACCTGGCATCAACACGACCGCGCCCGGCACCTTTGCCGTGAAGCGGCGCTGGGATGACGGTGCGTCATCCTCATCGCTAACCAAATACCCGTGTAGGAATGACGATGAAATGAACCCCCGCGCGCTCTCTCTCGTTGGTTCTTCTCCCCCCTCTAGATCTCATTTTCAAGAATCAGGCAACGAGCGAGAAGGATAAGCCGCCAGGTCAATTCGTCAACGATCTCCTTCGGACGGAGTTTCACAAGTGAGTTCATCATCATTCCAAATGGTTTTTTCCTCCATTTTTCCTGGGTACTCATCCTTTTGAATCAGGAAGTTCATGGGTCGGTTCATCAAATAGTGTATTTTATAGTACACGTATGTATTCGTGTACACGCTTGTTACACCATGTCCACTGCGCACCACGTCTTTCTATTTCTTACGTAAAGCCTATTCGGGTTAATGGGCGACTAACTATAGCTCAACCCAGCTCTGCATATATTTCACGCGATCATCCATGACCTCCTTTAGGAATTTGAGCTACAGCCAGCTTAGATGCCCAGCCTCTGGTTTATCAAAACTCGCTAGCCTTACCACTAGTTCCTTGTGTCGGCGGGAGCGCTATATGGCACGACCCTTTTACAGTAAGGCTCAATGCAATGAATTGAACACCTTTGCAACGCTGGCCACGTGGCGACCCATGGGCGGAAGCGACTTACAGTGACAGGGCACCGGCCCTAATGATCTGGCGGATTGATACCAGCTGAGCCCTTGTTACTCATGCGCTGATAGCTGATCATCCGCAACGCTAACCATTGGGGAAGTGGGGCCCGCTCGAGGAGCGAATACTAACTACACGTGGCAGCCGCAGGTAATGGGTGGTATTGGTATAAAAAGACCACGATCGACACCTCTCACCCGCTCAGCAGCGGACCAGATCCAACAGCAGGACACAATAAGCAAGAACAATGGCGATCACTTTCTCAACACCTAAAAACCCCTCACCGCAGCTGAAGACGGTGCTCCGCTACTTTGATCTCATCAAAGTTCTCGACATCCCCGAGCTCGGCAAGCTGTTCACGGACGACTTTGTCCAGTCGACCCGGCCGCTGTCTCTGAGCGTTCCCTCGAGGACAAGGGAGGAAGACCTTGCGTTCCTGCAGGGCCTATCTGAAAAGCTTCAAGGACGACATATTGAGGTAGGTGGAAATCACCACGTACCACACGCGCTTTCTGCCTCGTATCATCGCGATCATGGCTAGACCAAAGATTGATGGGCTAATCAACGGCGCGCTTATCAGGTTACGATATATGACGTGGTCGAGTCTCCAGGAAAGGCATGGGCTCACGTACGTACAAAACCTTTTAATCGTTTGCCTGTGTCACGCGCACTCACTCACTCACTCACGACGGGGCGCAACCGAAAATATCAAAACTTGAAAAAAGTTGCTCCTGCACGGCGAATTTCAGGACGGAAAGACGTTCGACATCGAGTGCATCTACCAGTTCGCGTTCGTCGAGCATCCCTCCCCTTCGAACAACTTGCACAAGATAAAGGCCATTGGCGACTTTGTGGACAGCGCCGCGTTTGCCCGCATGGGTGGGGGCGAGGGCGAGCTCGAAGTAAATTAGGATATTATTTAGAGATATGGTCAGATAGAGACGATTGATTGTACCTTTATGTCGAGCGAGCGCAGGCCCCACTTGGTTTTTACTATCGTATGGTTTTTTGTGCTCTTCGTCGTCGATGTGAGGCAAAGTGCAGTGAGGGGGAGGGAAATGATGCATCTGACCCTGGAGTACACAATACGTAGCTGCTGCAGGGTATCGCCCAGGTTTCACATGCAACTGAAAGACGCCGAGGATTCGAATCAAATTTTCTGTTATCCGAATCAGAACTTGTAACATTCCAAGTTCCTCGATGGTGAAAGAATCAATCACCTTTATTTTTATTTTATTTACTATTCGAGCCGTACTTGTGTGCTCTCGTACGCCCGTAGTACGCCCAAAACCCAAATCGGCTTCTACTCGCCGCCACTCGCCACCCACGCAGGCACGGCTGATGGCAACGAGGCACGAGAGTGGCGAAGCAAAAAACCAAAATCCTTATTCGGGTCGACGCGATCGATCAGACAAGCTACACACGGCCGGATAAGCAATGCGGCAAGGCAACGGTACGAATCACGGCAAAACTTGGTACTGTAGTGCGGTGTGACCGCACCCCCCAGGAAAGTGGTGGGATCAAATGTTAATCGGTTCCGCGGAGGAACAAAGCAAGCCGAGCCACAGCTGGGTACCCTTTTTTTCAACGGGGAGAGGGCGCAAAGGCATTTACGTGTTGAGCAGGCGAGCGAGATGGATGTGATAGCGGGCGACAGTGCCTCTCCTAACGTCGGTGTCGACGTGGGTGACAATGAATGGAACTCGGGTGCCGTGACGCGGAGCCGAGGCGACATGCCAGCATCTTGATCAGAATCAATACAGTACTACTACCTCCTCTATTTCTACCGTGCTCACCGCTCAGCCATAGACGTGTAGCGCGCTACAGAGTACACCGCCCCTGACTAAACTCAGGACTCAGCTAGAGGTGCGATCCCATTCCCATCCCTCGGCAGCCCACTCGGGCATATCCGTCTCGAAAACCCCAAGGCTGGTCGTATACCGCAATGCATGTAAAAATATGTAGAGCCGCTCCGGCGGCGGATCCGGGTGCAGCGGCAGATAACACTCGCTGCAATACAGCGCGCCATCGTTCTCCTCCTGCACTGCAACCTGCGCCGCAGCCTGTTTCGCACGCGCGCTCTCGGTCGGCGCGTCGGGCGGGGGCGCGACGCGCAAGAGCGGATGTTCCGCTGGCTTCGAAGCTGGATCGAGGATCGCGAGCGCCTCCTCGTCCGTGAGGGGAGGCGCAGCCTCCGGTTGGGGTGAGGACTGTTCGCTACCGTCTGGGGACGAACCTGTCGCAGGACTCTCGGTCGTCGCGGTCCAGGCAGGTCCGCCTCGTTTGCGCCGGTTCTGTGGGGGCAACTTTTGTTGGGGCATACCCTTCGGATGTAACCTGCCTTTTGCCTTGAAAACGACATCGCGCCATCGTGACCAGTCTTCGTCCTCGTCCTTTCCAAAGATAATGAGTAAATACGTGGAACGAACTTCCGATGCGTACCTTCATGTTACGCAGGCGAGTGATGACTCCGACTGCCTCGGCGGACAGAGGCACGGGTGATCCCATGCCAATGTCTTTTCCCGTTTCACGTGGGAGTGGCTGCAGTTTCGATGACGAAGAGGCGGGCCGTGTGCCTGAGGTATGCTTTGAATCCGCCGTGTCGGTCCCGACCAAGTGCGGAGGCGCAACTGGAGGCTCGCGTTCGTCCGATGGAGTCGTGTCAATACCACCTTTTCCGAGGTTTGGACCCTATGGAGAGTAAGGTCATCTCGCTCGATAACCAACAAAGATCGAACGTGCCCATATTTTTGTCTCCGAATAAACGGGATCGTTGGCGATCGGGTGACCGAGATATTGTAGATGCACGCGGATCTGATGAGCTGGCAAGATCGTCGTATCGGCGATGGGGACAATGATTGGTCAGACGTACAACGGCCGGTCAAGGGGCGACCTGCATGTGATTGTTGGCTTCCAATCGACGATCCGAAAGAACGATCATCGCAAGTGACTTACAGTGAAGCACGCTCGTGTCGGTGCTTCTGTCGTAGTGCATCCGTTTGAACACCGTCTTGGCAGGCTTCCCGAGTCGCCCGTGTGACATCATTTGAGCTAAGAAAAGGGGCACCCGAGTCATGGAACGCACTTTGCCTTGTGGATGCACAATATTCAATCCCATCTGACGGTCCACCGTCAGCAGCGGCTGCTCGACCACGACATCATCCGCAGGAAATTCGCCAGAGCAGCGCGCTATGTATTCCTTTTTAACCTCCCCATGCACAAACTCCTGCGAGAGCGTATGAGCTCGTGTTGAGGAGAGGCCGATGATCATTAACCCCGATGTGAGTCGATCTAGTCGATTCACTGCTACACAAAACGCATTCAGCGCGCTCAGATGAGACCGTAATCAGGTAGTCCTCACTGTAAACCTTCGGGTACCCGAACTCCCGCTGTAGGATCTCCACGAGCGAGAGATAAAAATAACGTCCTGTTGCGTGGACGGGCTACGAAAGCGAGGGCACTCGTCAAAAGGGCCTTCCAACGGGAAATACGATACACGCACGATGCTTCCCGGCTTGTCGATCACGATGAATTCGCGCTCTCGGTCTTCGTGCAGTATCTTGACCGGTTTGGACGTCACCGGGGGCTCGTGGCGATGAACGATGTTTTCGATGCGGTCCCCGTTGCGCACGATCGTGTCAGGTTTGGCGACCCTCCCATTAATAGTAGTCACGCCCGACTCCAACGCGTATCTCTGCAGCAAAAAAAAACGATCGCGCCTTGTCAGTTCCCAACAACGAAAAACGTAAACGTGAAAAAAAGGGGGTGGAAGAAGAGAGCCCACACATAATACTCGATCGAGCGGTCGCGGAACTCCGTAGAGACGATCTCGAGTATCTCGCGATTCAGCCAGCGACCTTTGGCCATCGTCGTGTAGGGGTACCAATACGGCGCGATCTTGCGAAGGCCTGGACGCGCGGGCGCGGGTGCAGGCGCGGGAGCGGGGACGGCATCCGGCGCCATGGCGGCCAGGAGCATGCGACGGAAGACGTGTCTGAATTGATCCGCGGGTGGCACAAGGATGAGCGGTAGGTGGACCTTGTTCGTGTGGAAGGGAAAGACGGGCAACGGCGACGGAGACGATTCCAGCTTCGCGGTTGCACGGACGGTCGTGAGCGTGAATAGGCGACGCAGCTTGATCCTTGAAGTGTGTGGGTCACGCGCGAGTGGAGCGGGTATGGCTGTCCTGGTGTGCGAGTCGATGACGCACTGCCAGTAGTGGTTGATTAGGGAGTGGGGATGGATACGTGCGAACTACAATAGTCCTGGCCAGTACAGTAGCAAAACCGTCATGGCTTGAAAATTGACATTCCGGGACCGGACCGTCTCCTCCGATGTCTGCTCTCGCTCGCAGTCTTTGTCCGCGGCCCTGGGAAAGAAGTACTATTACAACTACATGTACGGCGGTACGTGATGACATCGATTTAGTAAATTCGAGTACAAGACCAAACAGACTACCGCTCTCTGGACCAATTGGCGCGGATGCTGTGGCATATAATCCCACCCGTTACCGTCACCCAGCCATATTGGCCGCAATGATAAGTTCCTTCGCGCGGTCATCCCGGGGTACGATGGTACACCGAAAGCCTAGCGGACGACTGGAAACAAGTTGAGACAATCAGCGAGTTTGTTATTTCTGAAACGACGATGAGAACGTCCGCTCGTTTTTACGCACCTCGAGTTAGTGCCGCTATCTTTGAGCGTGATGGGGATATCATTCCCGAGCTCGTCTTTGGGTGGGCCGATGTGAAACACGGAGAGAATGCACGAAAACGAGATGAACAGGCTGCTATCGACAAAATGCCGGGCGGGACAGAGCCGCCGACCGAAACCGAAGGCCGAGGTCAGCAGCGGGTCGTCGTGGAAAGCCCCGTTGGCGTCGAGGAAGCGCTCGGGCTTGAAAGAGAAGGGTTCTGGGTAGGCTATGGGATCATGTAGCATACCCCTAACGATGGTCAGAGGGACTGATATGCGAACAAGTGGGGGTGTACCACACATACCACGCATTTGCGATTACAATGGCCCCTATGGTCAGTTAGGCGTCAGTGTAATCTCTCAGAGATGAGGCAAGCAGCACTGAACCCTTTGGTATCAGATAGCCCTCATAAATGTCATCTTGCGTCGTCGCATGGGGAACGCCTGGGGCCAAGGCCGGGACGCTGCGTTAGCTTTCAGCTATATCACTCGAGACATTACCAACCGACGGGCGTCGCCATGCTCCACCGCATGACCTCTTTGGTCAAGGCATCAATATATGGCAGGCGTTGGCGATCGTTGTAGTCTGGCAGGCGCAAGCCTCCAGTGACCCCATCTAGTTCTTTCTGGGCACGCTTCTGGACTTCCGGGTATAAAACGAGGATGCGGAAGAAAGCGATTATTGTCAGAGCAGTCTGCAGCCAGGGTCATGATGTAAAGAAACTTCAGCACATGTTGAGCGTTAGGCTAGGAGTATTACGCACCGAATCCGAGCCGGCTTCGCGCAGAAGTAAATAAATACGGTGCCTGTGGAGAATAGGCCCAAGCTGCCACTCACCAGTGTACATCGACCCCAGTACTCCCCTTAATACAGTCTCTGCGTTCTCTCTCTGCGAACCTCTCATCTTCTCCATGAGCTGCAGATTTTCGAGGGCCAGGGATGGGCGGGCTGTGCCGTCCTTCTACTTTGCAAGACAGAGTTCGCTCAATCGCATGTTGGCTCTGGCAGAGAGAAAGACAAAGGATGCACAAATCCCTTCTTGACAAATTCCACCGGGTAGCGGAGAACGTCTTGTCCTGCTTCGAATCCCGCCTGCGCTACGGGCTTATAGCTTAGCCACGGAATCCATGCGGGGATGTGTTTCACTAATAACGAGCGCTTTAGATCAGTCATCCACAATAAGAGTCCCATGGCGGTTGTTTACAGAATGGTAGTTCATTGACGAGAATGCTCCCAGGTAGAACCGCGCCCCCAAGCTCGGCCATCTTCCGGGCTACGACAAGTAGGTGATCGTCGTAACTCTTCACATCATATCCATAGACCAACGCCATCAACAGCTTTGCTTGATATCTGATAACACCCATCGACGTCAGCACGGTTGTCAAGGAGCCCGGGCCCGCAGATTACACACAGCTCGATTTGATGGTAGAATGATCCAGGATCCGAGAGGAGTTGATAAAGGAGGTCGTGGGTTTTCGCGAGCTGCATCGGGCGGTACTGGACCACAGCACCAGCGCGGAGATTACGATCAAGGAGCTTACGTCCCTCACGCCAGTAGTCACCATACGGAGTGGTCGGGTGAAACCACTCCCATCCCATCCTGAATCGATGATAAGAGCCTTCAGGGAGTCAAAGGAAGAGAGGTGAGGCGCATACATCTGGTAGAATGGCATAAGGTGACGATCCGAGTAAATGTTGCCGCGCTTCTCAAGCAAGTCCTTGGCTATCTTCGGTGAGTTAAGAACGATTATTACTTGTCCCAACATTTTGACGGATACGATATCTCCTGTATCCTCCCAGGTCAGCCCATGAAAGATTGGGAAATAGGCATTTTATACCGTATTTCTGACCCCATTCAGTGAAGGCCAACCATACAAAATTCTTCGGAAAAGTCAGGAAGTGACCGATCAGTGGTAGCCCTGGAGGTCCCGGAGGATAGGGTAGTCGAGCCCGTTGATGTCGATGCTTGAAGGATGTCGCGAGGGCGACAAGGGCTGCAACTGCGAGAGCGTCCAAAAACGCGATAGGTGACATCAAATACATGCCCTATCGAATGGATGGGGGTGGCGGTAGCTTTGGTGGGGAAAGAAGTCCTGGTTTATAATGGAAGGCCGAAATCCGCAACTCCAAACAAGCATTGATAAAGGAAGCTCAGAGCGGGTGGGATGAGTCAAAACAGGCCTAATTTGGCCGTGCAAAAGGAAAGGAAAACTAAGGCTTAAATCGTCATCAGGAATGATGTTGTTCAAGAAAAGGTTGTGAGAGCATTGACGAGAAGTGGTATAGAATTCGTTCGGAGAGCCAGATAGAATGCGTGCTGTGCTGCTTTATACGTTGGCGCCCTATGAATCATAAAGATGTTCTAGGAAGCGAGCATCCTTTCTATGGTGTTTCGCAACAAAGAAATCACGACCTTCTCCATGAGCCTGGGGATGCCGAGGTTTGCCAGGTAGGTAATGAAGCAAATGACTAGATCCTGATAGGTTTCACAAGTCGGTGCGTCGGTAGGTCCAGTCACGTTCCAGGGATATACGCGGAAATTGTAATCGTTTAATCCCGATGATGGGGGGATCGAGGCGCGAGGAGAAAGAGAACGCTTCAAATTATGGCCTGGCATCGCAACTACGGAGGCGCACATGACAGCAGTGGGCCAAGACCCCTCTATGCGGCTCTATCAGATCCTGACCCGAATACTGCTTGCATTATTCATTTCCTGGCTTTCGGAGACCACAGTTCTCAAGGCCTCGAACGTTGCATGTCCTCTCAGTCCCACATGGATACGAGATAGTTGGGCGAAGCTCACCAATATCATTCATATGGAGACTAACTATACACCGATTCCGTCTGGATAATGTCCGTGAAGGGGTGGGTAATATATCAGGTGGTGGTCTGAGGACAAGCGCTACTGACATTTCGGCCCGGAACTGCGTTCGCCGTTGATCGCTTCCGGAGCCTCGGCGGTCCGGTTCCCACCGCCAATCTTTGTTATGTACGAAACACACAGTAGGTTACAGTAAATGGGATGACGAGGACTTCTAAACTCCGCATTCACCGGTCGTGTACCAGAGGCAACGGTAACTGGGTATGTTCAGATTGCTTCCAGGATTCTGATAAATCAATTGATTAATGAACAGGCAAGTTAATTACCGAAAAGTCATTAACCCTTACTTACATGGCTCGGGTTCTTATGCATGAAATATTTTGATTTCTTCCTCCGCTTTGACGATGAGCAACATTGCTGCTATTCCTGTTTTACACGATGAGATCTACCACGGAAAGTCGCACACGGACCCGCGTGTCGATACCATCCGCGATGCACTCACCTTCTCGGATATCTCGAACACCATGCCCCTAACACCGACGGGAATTTCACCATTTGCGTACGAGGTGTTACGCGACACTGGTCAACAAGGTACGATTTTTTCTGCCTAGAAAGTATCAGAAGCTGGTTCACATCTAAAGAACTCTACGAATCCACACCCGAACAACATAGTCCTCCCTTTGACACCAGTGGTCACGGTGCTACGGACGTAACCTTCCAATTTGGTACCAAGAAAAAGGTCTTAGGGAGCACCATTATTCCCATCATTCTCACCGATGAGATTACTGGAAGAAAATTCTGCACCAAGCTCTACGCGCTTGTTATGGAGACGGGGATGTTCATTAAGAGGGTAGCATCAATTTTATCGAGGCAAAGTGGTGGGAAGAAGGAGCAGTGGCCTGCGGTATGAAATTAAAGGAGGGTAAAAGGCCAGGGTGGTGTATGAACTCTAGTTTGGGTCAATGGGGAATTTTTTGGCTCAAGTGGGTGAAATAAATAGCATTCATTGTTCGGGGAAATCCGGAGCCAAATTTGGTACAAACGAGCTCGAGCTCAAGTTTGGCTCTGATAACTTCTGAGCCGGCTACTAGTCCTCTCCGGCGACAGTGGCCGCAAGACTAGGTGCCCCTTCACTAATAATACTAAGCCTTACATGGGTCGTCGAAATGCTTCAGCTTTTCCCAGGTTGCCAACAGTATTGTGCAGAGCCCAGACAACTATCGCCAGCTATCAAATCAATTATATTATAGGGATCTACGTATACCTACAACTTGGAAGCACAAGGAGACAACAAGGGATCAAGCATTGGAGTCTGGCTTAATCGCGAACCATTTCGAGAACACGTTCTCTGGGTCATATTGGGCTTTCAAACGCTGTAGACGGCTATAGTTGCGTCCGAATAGCTTTCGTGAATTGGTGTCGTCGAACACCTGGGCCCCGTTGACGGATGTCTTCGCTTCGTTCTCGCAGGCTACGGCGCAGCAGAGAGAACTCGTCAATTATACATAGACTCGACAGAACGGACATTGAAAGGGACTGACAGAAGTTTCCATATCCCAAATTGCCCTTCAAGATTCCGTCCGCCTGAGCGTCTACGATGTTCGTGAGTTCGTGCGCGGCACGCCTCGCAGCTTCTTCAACGCTGGGTGAATTCTTCGTCCATTTGAAAGCCGCTCCCGTCAAGCAGCCAGGAGTGCGGAAGTAGGCGGTGGCGTCCTCCGGCACGGCGCTCACTGCGCGGTGAGGGGTGTAATCGTGGAGATAGAAGTGGTGAATCTCATTTCCAGACGCGGAATTGAGCTCAGACACTTTCTCGAACACCCTCTTCGCGACTTCAGGTTGGGGACCCGATTGATGAACGCTCTTCAGGTAGTAGTTGTGGCCGTGGGAAAACACCTCGTTCTGTTGCAAAATATCAGACAATGTTCTGAAGAGAACTTGAAGATGCGGGAGTACTAACAGAAAGGCTGTTCAATGTTTCAAAGGGAATCTCGCGAGCTCCATCAAAGATAGGTTCTTCTCACGCAAATCAGTTCCCTGCAACAGACCTCTTTATCATCACCTTACTCACTGAGATCATAAAATCTCTGAAAATTATTGCGCCCTTCTTCTTCAGATCCATTATAAAACAAATTAAGGACGATGCAATCCTAGAAAGGTTTCGTGAGCTCGCCTGCACTGTCGCCCACAATTTACCTATCACTTACATGGCCGTCGGGATTCTTACCGAAAACCTGGCTTATCGCCTCGTGGTCCTTGACAGTTTTCCACCATTCACTGACCTCCTTCAGCAAGTCATCTAATACAGTTGGTAGGAAGACGACCGGGCCAGCGAAGACAGTGCGACGTTGTGGATGTAGTCGGAGGACAAATTCGGTACAGACACCAAAGTTCGAGCCCCCTCCACGAATTCCCCAGAACAGATCCGAGTTCTCTGAGTCGCTAGCAGTAAGGGCCGTCCCATCCGCCGTTACGATCGTAGCCTGTTGTTAAGTCGTCATGGTAGGGCAATGCATTCTGACGGGGATCTGACGTACCTGGAGAAGGTTATCGATAGCAAGGCCGTGCTGACCACTCAGCCAACCAAAACCTCCCCCCAGGAGGAGCCTGAGAACGACATGAGACATTGCGGCCATCATCATAGCTACGGACGTACCCAGCTACCCCTGTCTATCTCCTTGTCAGCACGAGCATGAAGTACATATCAAAAGGACATGAGGCGTACATGGTTGACAGTTCCAGCTACGGTCGCCAATCCGTGTTGAATAGTTTCTTTTTCAACGGTACCCCACACCGACCCAGCCCCCACGCGCACGGTGCGCTTCTCCGGGTCGACGACCGCATAGTTGAGGTAGCGAGAGGCATCGATGACAAGTCCGTCTTCGGAAGAAGATGCGCCAGAAGGGCTATGACCACCGCCTCGAATCGCAACTCGGAGGCTGTTCGCCCGAGCGTACGCCAGCGCGAGGGCAACGTCCTCTGTATCTTTTATGAAGGCCACGACACGGGCGCGACGCTCTGCGTTGCTGGCCCAACGGGCTATGGCCTCGGCATAGTCCGCATCATCGGGGGTCACGATGTCGCCTTTGAAAGATTGCTTGAATGTGAAGAGAGTAGACATCCTTAGGAGGTATCGACGAGGTGCTGCTAGTTCACGCAAGGCATGATACCTTATATACCCGCGAACGAAAACATCTGGTATTTTCGAAAGCCGAGACTATTGGATCAATGGATTGGGACTAATAGTAGATTCTGTACCTAGGTGTTGGGCCGGCATGGATTCGTGTGTGCTCGATCTTGCATTGGTTTGGTCATATGTTGATCAAACACAGGCGCTGATTGAGTCATAGGCGCGTCTGGCAAAGGGATGCGGCAAGCAAGCCACCTTTATTTGGTTTTCACCCGTTCTTGTTTAGTTTCCCATTTGTCGCATGAGGACATATCCGCAGCGGTCATTTGAAGCAATATTGAAAGACTCCAGGTACACTCACAGAATCGAAGCTACCTCCCGATGCAATAGACTTTGCGTACGGTATGTTCGACGCCAGTCTTCCTCTCAATTTCACAAACGAGAAAGGTACGTCATATGCTACGCTGGCGTGGCCTTCTTTCCCGACGTAATGCGTTCGTGTGTTCGAAGGCAATACGTTCTTGATGTTCGCGGCATGTAGTGGCCATGCCGAGCTTTTACATGTGCTTTTGGGGCGTGGGGCTGATCCGAATCGTCTGAACAACCATGGACAGTCACTGATCGCGGTCGCCGTGCTCAAGTCGGACGCGTGTTCGCGGAGGTGGGTGCCGATCGGGAACCAAACATGATCGCGAGCGCGCGGTTGTTCGGCCGTACGAATCTCCTCGGCATATCCGCAGTGCCATTGGAGCAAATTAATCATGGATGTGTCATTAGGACCAGGGATGCTGCATAGCTTTTAGCACCGGTAGTGTATGTATGAGAGGATCAAAGAAACCATTGGTGAATCAGTTGTGTATCACGATTCATGACGGCACGACAGGATGAAGCCGAGCCGAGTTTGTGCCTGGTTGTAGTCAACTTATGCCTTGTACGTCACATTATTTTAAATAAGAGTACTGTAGCTGAACAATTAAGAATTAAATGGCAACTAAGAATTATATTCAAAATAAAGTGGGCCGGGAAAGACTGTTGTATTTAGCCAGGGGACAATTTAACGGGGGGACAACCCCTCAGATCAGAAGGTTTTCAATATTCATTTAAATTTTAATTGTTCAAGTCCTCGTATAAGGGGGAACAATATTTTTTTCATTAGTTGGACCATAAGTTGACTACTGTACAAGCAGACTCGGCTTATCCCATTCCGTCTTGTCCGTCATTGTGTCATCGACTCGACATCTGCGCGCTGCCGTGTTTCCCGCCAACTGCCCACCATGTGCGTCTGCACGGCCACGGTTCCATGCCTTGAGGACTGTGTTGTCACGGTTCAGATTTTTAGTGCCAAACATAAAGAGGAATTCCACTTCTAGCGATTGATTTAATTCAGTGGCCGCATTTCGCCCTGAGCCGTGAGAACACTAGACTCGACGTCAAGGACTCGGATGTGCCCGATGATTCTCTGGTACATGACACTTTCGATGGAGATCCATGCCGAGACAAACATGGAGTCGCGGACCACCACGGAGGCAGGAAGTCAAAGTGCGCCGTGGCGAAGAAGCATCCGTGTCTTAGGTAGTGTATGCCCCAGCCTCGAAGATACCCTGCAAGAGCTCTCCCATGCTTTGTACGTGTGTCTTGATGTCTCTGCCCTTGGCCAGCCTCGTCGACGTGAACCTGTGCATGGCGAGCGACCTCTTGAACTGGGATTCCGGGAGGAAGTCCTCTTGCAGCGCGATCCAGATCTCCCGTGCCATCTTTGCCTGCTTGAATATCTTCACCCATCTGTCCTAGATGTCGACCAGGAGCTGAAGTCACGCGAAGGCATCATGGTCGAGCATCTTCAAACACTCGAACACTGCGGACCCTTCTGGCTGTGCGACCTCTGTGCCGCCGACCAGATGCCACATTTCGCCGTACTTCAGTATCACCTCGATCTTGTACGACCATAGAGAAAATTCGTCATCGTCGAGTTTGGGTATTGGAGTATAACGAGGAAGATATGGGCCAAATATTGGTTGCTATGTGGCCAGTGCCTGTGTGGCCAAGTGGGCGTCTAGATAATGGGTCCTTGCCCAGTGCGTACGAATTACGAAATGACGGCCTTGGAAATGCTGCAAGATAATAAACAACGCCTGGTGACTGTGGACATGTTTTCCCCGCACCCTCATTCGCTCCACAACGTAATATAGATCTTTTCGGTTCTGGAAGTTGGCCGATCTTCTGGGCGTTATGATACAGTATAGAAAGTGATCAGTCAGTACTTCAATTACTCTCTAATTGTTGTGCTATTTGGCTAGTTCAGCCACTTCGTATGAGGTTGGCCAAGAACGTGAATTGGAAACTGCATCCGAGAGTTATGGTACATATAAGTACATATAAAACATGTAGTAGTTGATGTCTGTGTTAAAGCATTTGAAATAAATCCATCCATCGCTGTAAATCAGCGCGCCATAGTGTCAGCAAGAATAAGCTCTTGTGCCTTTTCATCTCTAGGAGTGAAGGCGCATGAAAACGGATTTGGGCAACTAGAAAGAATATCAATCTCTGCAAGCCTCCAGAAAATAATCGGATAATTGCCTTATGAGAGAGCCTGTAAATGTATAATCAGAAGGTTTGCCCTCATCACTTTTCCCTCTCTCGATGTTGAAAGTTGAAAACACCGATGCGACCACGATGAAAAATGTTGCATCGACAAAGTGCCTTCCAGGACAAATCCGCTTTCCAAACCCAAACTCTGATATCAGGACCGGATCATCTTGCAAGGTCCCATCCGCGTTAAGGAATCTCTCAGGTTTGAATTTATCGGGCTGGGGATACAGGACAGGGTCGTGTAACATTGCCCTGAAGTGCGTTCAAGCTACTTTGAGGCATTCAGGAAAGATTATATCCTACCACGCGTTTCCAAGCAACAATGCGCCTGGGAAGTATGCGTAGGAGAAAATCGAGTAGACTCATTCAAACAACAGGGCTCACCCTTTGGTATGAAGAAGCCTTCGTAGACGCCATCCTTTGTGGACGCGTGAGGGACACCTACCAATTAGGACGATACACATGCGATGCCACTTAGAAACTTCAACAGGTAGTGAGGAAACCGTACCAAGTGGAGTGATAGGACGCCATCTTAGAGTTTCCTTGCACACCGCATCAATAAATGGTAACCTGGGACGATCGTCAAAAGTCGGAAGCCGCTCTCTGCCTATGACAGAATCAAGCTCGTCATGCGCCTTCTGCTGTACTTCAGGGTGAAGTAACATCGCCACAAGGAACGTCTTCAGGAGAGCAACCGTCTGGTGAACCATGCTCAAGCTGAGACTTCCATTGATGCATCTATTTGCTAATGGACTTACGGTATCGGATCCAGCTATTGACAAGAATTACTTCTAGAGATCTTAGAATGGTAGGCAATACTGACCAGCATAGAGTGAGGCTAGAGCTTCGGCGATATATTTCTCTGCTTCTTCACGGTCAGATATGTTTAGTTTCTGGTTCTCTACCTCCTGCAAGTTCTCGAGAGCAAGTGAGGGAAGCGCCGTGCCACTCAGCTACAACATAAATGTCTTCAAAAGGTTTTGGTGCCTAGAGGAATAACTACTTACAATGCTTTCCCTTACGAACTGCAGTGGTGGATATAAAACCTCTATTCCCACTTTATGGCCAATATGTGCCATTGGCTTGTAGCTAAACCATGGCAGCCATTCAGGGATATGGCGTACTGAAATTAGGGTGGTAAATCCTTCATGACAGGAAAAAGGAGATGTCATACAGAAAGGAATGTAATTAATGATCAAAGCACCCGGGAGGGAGCTTCCTTGTGCAATGTCGCTCATCTTTTTAGCAGCGATGAACATTCTGTCATCACGCTGCTGCACTTCATAGCCATATGTCATGGCAAGGATCGCTTCTCCCTGAAGACTAAACATTTAGTAGAGATGTTAGTACAAACACTCGGAGAGACAGCAAAGGTATCCACTGACAGATCGAGATGTGCCTCCCATAATTGCGGGCTCGCCAGTAGACGGGAGAGGAGGACACGTGTCCTCGTCTGTAGCATCAATCGATGTGAAGCTGTGGCACCTGGTCGAAGGCTACGGTCTAGGATCTTGCGTTTCCGGCGCCAGCGTTCATCACTTCTCGCACTTGGTAACAACCAATCCCACCCCATCCTAGCAAACAGTGCAGACTTAGCCAATACCATCATTCAAAGATCCAACTACTCACATCTCAAAGATTGGAAGGACAGGACGATCTGAGTAGATATCACCATTCTTCTCTAGTAAGTCCTTGGCTATTTTGATCGAGTTCAAAACGATGATAACCTGCCCAAAAACGCAGAACGACATGATATCCCCTAAAGTTCCTGTCAGAAAGGTACTTCTGATAAAGAATTTGAGGTACCATATGTTTTAGAAAATCGAGTGTAAGCAAGCCAGGTAAAGTCCTTTGGGATGTGAAGAAAATTGCCGACAATCGGGAAGGGTCGTGGACCAGGAGGATAGGGTAGTCCTCCACGCCTTTGATATCCGTGAATAGCCCTGATTGAGACAAGAAATAGCAGCGCCGCGAGAACATAGACGAGGAGGGTCAAGTAAGCCATGACCATATATGCCACGATGAAGCCCAGATGATGGGGGTGTGAGAGGAAGGAGAATCGGATCTACGGCTTCATTCGCATCAATAAAGGAACGCTTTCGGAATCCGGAGTTTTTAGATGGTGCCGTGCATTCTTGCCGAACTTAAAGTAGCACGAAGCAAAGTTCATATGACTTAAATTCCAAGGAGGTCCTGACAGCGTGGAATTGCGCTAACCAAATCGACAAGGACAGACAAACCAAGTCTACTTATGCTCGACTTATGGTCCTCATAAACCGACGTCCCTTATATGTTATATTACCTTAAATAAGAGTACTTGAACAATTTAAATTAAATGGCAGCTGAAAGAGTTCACTTTAATATCACGTGTAGTGGGTTTCAAAATGACAGAGAGTTTCAAAATCGATTTTACAAACACTTTGGGCAATGCTGGCCCCTCGGAATTATAAGATCGGTGAACGGATACCTTGCCCAGAGATGTATGAAAAATACCTTGGGCAAAATATGGGGTAGTAATCTTTCTGCACAGTAATCTTTGAGTGACATAAAGCAAATTTCGAAATAATATACAGCTACTGGCTCAAATACTTCTCCAAAAACACCCTCCTTTTTTTTGAGAGCCATACAGATGGATAGGAAGAGAATTCCCAATTTCTGAGGTGTATGTCCAACAATTGGGAAAGATATGCCAACATGATGTTTCACTGTGACAATTGTAGATCTAGGTTCAAACTCCACTCAGGTAGATGCAACACGACTTGCTTACTATGCAAGTCCGAGTCAGCACTGGTCACTCAGTCTGCTCAGGTTGCCAAAGTGGAGATTCAAACAGCAACATGACATTCTGTGACAGAGATTTTGAAACACTCTGAATTTGGTGTGGGTCCACTCGGAATTGCTCTGACAGCACCATTTGATGGAATATTCTTAAAACAATGCTGTAGCCCTGTAGCCCACATGTTATTAAATGAATCCCCAAAGCTGATTGAAAGGATGTTGTGTCGATGTGGAATTATACAAAATCTACGAAAAATTTTGAAACACCCTACACATGATAATATATCGTAAAGTGTTTAAAATAAACTGCAACTCACAGGCAAGGGGGGTGCGGACCACGATTCTGTGATGGGGGGTAGATAGTTAGTCCACCCTGTGGTCAGGTTTCGAAAAAAAAATGAATGGTTTTGTTTGGAAATATGAGCAAAAGACATGCTATTATCCATTAATCTAAGCCGTATTTACCCAGGAACTTGTTTTTTCCCCAATATGCCATATTAAGAATGTATTAGGGACAATTAGAAGACGAGGAAAGACAGCCGGAGCAGCCCGGAGGTCTGATGATGCCGTAGGCCGCTACAATACTCGTCTGGCATGAACCCATCTAATCTGACATTACCCGATATAGTAATAGATCTGCTTATCTTAGTTAGTTCACCCCAAAATGCCAGTTCCAAAGGAACTGACCCGCGGTGTTTTTTTAAATTCTGTGCCCCCCTTGGGGGAAATTACTCTACCAGTGGTTGCTCCGAGGTGTAACTCGCTAAGGATTTGCGTTATGAAACAAGTTGATTCTAGAAAGTTATCCGATTTTGCGAGATATTAGAGTAAATGAAAGTGACTGAATTCAATGAATTGGAAGTGGGCCGCCAACCGGAGTATCAACACGTACCTCTACAGTCTATCAGAGTGTTACCAGATTGCAACTACTCCTCGTGCCTCCAGTAACCACGGAAATAGAGATGATGTGTCCACAGATAATGATTACACAACAGCTTTTGATCACGAACATCAAATTTCTGGGTACTATGATAAGGATCTGGGGAACGAGCAGTGCACATGCATCAGTAGTCTTCTTCTACGACACGACACGAACGGAGCGATTTGTCACAACTCCTGAATCAGACCCCCAAGCCTGCCTTGGAAGCGAGCCGACTTCCGATGACGCATTACAACCGACATCACCATCTTGTTGCAGCACTCATAGACACCTTGTAGCCCATCCGGCTCGCATGCAGGCGGTGCTCATAAACTGTTAGAAATTTCCTTTTGTCCCCCCTTTATTTTTACCCTCGGACCTACCTACGGTAGCATAAGCTTAGCGTTACTTACGATGAATTATGCGTTTATATCCGACATCGTTTTTTTTGTCCGCGTTCGCCTCGGAAGTCTGCTTGTCCCGGCGCTTCAACCCTGCCCACGTGCAGTGGAGTGTATATAAGCTTGGATCGATTGATCTCTCGACTTAAAAATAGCAGTCTTCTCCCATCATTCGGCGTGGGCTACCTTCGTGTCTTCTCTTCATCTTCTCGCCTCAATCTCAACCTCGTTCTTGCGCTACTGAGCCTAACAGAGTTATCTTGGACAAGGGCCCCTTGATCTTGGACACGAGGTTCCTTCTCTGATGCCTCACCTCGCCTTGCATTCCTCCTTATTTTTCTCGCTTCCCATACTTAACCCCACCAGGTAGTCCTTCCTCATCTGGATAGCCGCTCGATCGTCTGCTCTATTCTGGGTCACCTCAATCTGCTAGTGGTGCCTCACTAGTGACGCGCGAGACCCTCAGACTTACCCTACTTCACTGATGACACTACCCCAGACGGGCACAATTATCACTGCTAGCCTCATGACTCCAGTGTGGAAGTAACTCGGATAAAATGAGATGTTTATGACTCAAGTGCAGTACAGTGGGACATGACGCTGCTACGCCCTGCTCCGGCTTGCGGACTCTCTTCGTCATGTTCCCTCTCTCTAAGTCGAAGGCTTGAGGGCTACGAAGTATATCTATCCTTCACCAATAATTACTCATCCCTCACAGCGTCGCGTGGGCCCACTGGCACTTGGTCCCATTCCGCTATGCGCATCACCACTCTCATTTCATTCATGGTCACTAGCTTGGCTCTGCTCGCTCGTGAGAAGACGACCTTTCTTTGCTGGTGAACGAAGTTTGCAAGGCGATAAAAGCTCGTGTGGGTGCTTTCCCTTACTCGTACATCCATATTCTCACCCATTTTTGTGTTGGCCTTCCGATTCGAAAGGAGACACCTAAGTCCACCACTGCTACTCGTAAGTAACCGGGCCACTCCGAATTCTGAGGAAGATAAGGAAAAGATAAGCTTATGATGATACTGTCGATACCGCAGATCTTGTCTGTGACACGCTCTAGGCCTTCGCAGACATTGTCAATTCCTTCTTGACAGTTCTTGTTACCATCTACCTCCATCAGATATTGAAACCGCTCGTGCTAGTATAGTACCTGTTCTCAGTGTGTTCCATGTTTACCTGTCCCCAAGGCCTTCCTCTCTTTTTAATTTGTAGCATCGATTTACATGCGCCTCAGATGAATAGAGTCTTATGTAGCATGTAAAGGTATCGAGAAAATAAATTTCCTTCCTTTTCCCTCCAATTATCACAGTAGTGATGTGATTATCTGCTCGTAACCCATTGGCACATCCCATCGTCTCCAGTACTCGCATCTTGATGGGACCGCCTTCTCCCCGCACTCCGAGCTGCGTGCAAGTGATCATTAGTCTGATGCTCCGCACGTGGCAAGATACGATGATCGGCTCTCGTACCAGTGCCTATGCCCTGTTGTCAAATCTACTCGTGGCAATTAGGTCGTCGATTGATGCCATAAGCATCTTGGGGGAGATGATGCATTTTGTCTATCTGAGCTCTCACTTTTGGTAGTATGTCCGAGGCCAAATCGTTTGTATCTGGACAGTACCTGCCATCCTTCTTGCAGGCGATTGTTCATCTGCTCGCTGACAGTTTGTCTTGGCATTAGAGACAACATGGCCACGGTCACTGTTCTAGTATCCTGCAAGGGGCTCCTTTTCGGAGTATCGTCCCTCCACCCCTCGTTTTGGCCCTGAAATGATTTAATGATTTCTCTGTGCTGAACTCTACTATATCTTCTTCCATTCCATGTACATTTTTACATGCAATGCTGTCGCAGCACTAGAATGAAGTCTCGTCCACTAGACAAAGGGCCAACGGCCGACAGTAGACCATGACTCCCGGGCCATTGCATTGCCTCCTCCTTCTTAACATGCTGCCTTTCAACTGAATCAGGCAGTTTTGTGAGAAAGCGCAGCCAGCACACCGTGCTTTCAATACAAAAGTGTGACCAAAGACTTAGAGGATATGACCATTTTTGAAGATTGTCAGGACTATAGCGGTGTTTCTACTGCTCCATTACAGCTCAAACTCGGTACCTATTGGTGTTTAATGTGGCAGACTGGCAGTGGTGTGTCAAGTGGCCGTAATATACTGTACTCAGTATTACTACCGACGAGTCTCGACCTAATCCCAGTGCCAATATGATCGTTAAATCGCTCTGCAGACAGTCGTATCTCGCATTGCTTCTATTTCTGATCCTCGGTTAAAAACATATGGTTCATATTTGATATCCCCGGCGATATGCCAGTGGCGTTGTTACCAAGACCACGCGGCCATATTGAACGCGAAATACACACATACCCTGCTTTTCAACTCCGATTGCTTGTTCACTTTCCTTTGAAGCCTTGTCAAAAAGAAATGGTATACGATATAAAGCTATATAAAGACTTGTGTCTCTGGCTTCCACCTCTATAGACGGCTCCGCCTCGCGCCCGCAGTCTAGCAAAGCATTCTGTAACGTTGGATCTTTCACCACATATTCCCCATAACCCCATATCTCGTCCCCTCCTCACATTCAACTATGCGCTCGGCCACTTTCATGTCGTCCCTTGTCACTAGTTTGGTTCTACTCTCTTGTGAGAAGACGACATTTCTTCGCTAATCAATGAAGCTGACTTTTTTCGGAAAACTGTGATCATCAGCTGTTTATGCCGCATCATTTCACAACTGTCACGGTCTTGTCCCCGGGCCGGGTTGTAGGGCAGTGCCAGTGAAAGAACATGTGGGTCCTTTCCTTACCCGTATATTTAGATTCTCACTCATTTTGAGTCAGTCGTCCGATCCAGAAGACAACCCCATGGCATTACGCGTGTGTTGGACTATTGGCTGCCGGAGGCAAGGTGATGGAGCCGACGCCCGAGCCAGCATCATCCAAGGCCAAACTATTTCTGACCGTGGCCCTATTTAGGGGATCGGTCTTGGCTTCGTAACTGTTTCAAAGTTATCTTTATGTTTCGGTGTTACAGAACTGTTCTCACCTGTTCTACCATCTTTGAAACTTTCATAACTTTTTCAAAGTTGCGTACCCAACCTCGGGCATTAGAGACATGCATGACCACGGTACTTTCTAATACATTTGTCGGCTCTTCCCTGTTTGTGCTGCTAGTACTGCATGTCGACCTTGTCCTTATGCTTCACATAGCTAAAAATGACAATGGGGAAAAGGCTAACGCGTATGGCATGTCCAGAAAAACCCATAGGACAACAGCAAGGAAATATAGCCATATGTGTCTGTTGGATTCCGTGTTGCGCATGGGTCTCGGATGTTTCCGATGTGAGCACGATTACTTAACAGATTGCCATATACGGCCGATTCAAGTGTCCCGACTTCGGGACTCACGTTTTTGTATGTATGACGCAGTATTGCGTCGTTTCTGACTTCATTACATTCTCGGGCTTCGTTAGTAAGACCCCGAATGTGTTATTAAGTAATGTACTTGTAGTATACTCGTAGCTCGAACAGAGCGTAAGAATAACAAGTTTCTTTTGCATCTCCTACCCAGCGTCCATCGCCTGAATCTAAGGCATTCCTCTTGGTCTCCCCTCATCTTTTAGACATCCACGGGCCTATAATCTCTTCAATGTCGTGTTCCCTCCAAAATCTCTTTGCGTGGTTTCAGGCTTTTGCTCCCGCTCGCACCTATATTACGTAGTATATCTTCTCGTGCTCTGCTTAAGCGCCTTGTATACTTGTACCCTCACACCACTGCCCGAATTTTCGTTGTTGTGCTTTCCCACTCCTTGGCCTTTAGTAACACATTCTGGACCTGGGAATGAACAACTGACCGAGCACAGACATGTAGACGTCCTAGAAATGACCGTTTCTCTAGAATCCCCTCATCAATTGCCAAGTAACCGCATCAAGCAGTAACACTGACTTCCAAGCAAAGCACTCATATCTTGCCCATAGATAAGGGTCGCCGAACCAAAGTAGTAGCTCGATCACAGGAAAAGCGATTTATACTCCCGCAATTCCTGTCCCGCTCCCCTCCCGCAACCCCCCTCAATACTGAAAGCGGCCACTGTCATGACACCCTTTTTCATCAATTTCCTTGACTGTCTTGGCAGTCTTGCGTTCTCTTTACTCATTTACCTTTTTGCAGCCTTCCGCAGCCACAGGAGACGGCAAGGCCTTTCTTATCCTCCAGGCCCTCTATCCTACCCAATAATAGGGATCAAGGAATGTACTCGATATTCCGAGAGAGTCTACTTACACGGATATGTCTAGATGGTATGGTATGGTTACCGTAGTGAAATCACATGGGACTGACGGGCCAGGGGCTCCGGACAAAGGCGAGGTCCCACCGTCCCACAAAAGGAGGACCGGCGCTCAAGCGGGGAGTCGAGCCAAGCTCACGCCCTGGAGTAGGATCGGAACGAGGCCGCCCTCAGCAGAAGGTCTCAGATCTCAGGTGCGGAGAGATATCAGGCCCGCATAGATGCAGACCCACAGCCGTTTATTCATCTTCTTATCACCCTATGAGGCCCATTTCATTTGCTGATTACCTCTACTGATCGACCATCTAATCTTTTCGACTCAGGCAGGTGAACACCGTCTTGGCCACGCTGATGTCGACTTGCCTCGCGCCCCGGGAGTCAACCAGGGCGCCTATACCTTTCACTCCGACCTTCACGACGGCAATATACAAGAAACGAACGTCTTATCTCGTGCGTGCACAATTCATGCAGTTACCCACAATCCTCAACTTCTTTGGCCGAGAGTCACTTGATAGTGCTCCGAGGCCCTGTTTCACTATCAATTGGGACTATATAAGCGCAACGTGCGCAGAGCTCAATTTCATCTTGCTTTCGGACTTGGAAAGCCCTCCTCTGCGTGCTCCATTCCTGAGGACTCGCCCCGATCAGCTCACGCCACGCCCAACGCTCCGTGGCATCGCACGTTCTCATCTCTCTCATTCTTCCGCAGCTTCCGCTTCAGTGCTCACCCCGTTAGGGTTCCGTTGCCACGCCATCAAACGTCATAAGAGTCCCACTCTCCCGACAACCATTTGCCCAATCTGATCACTTGTATCCCGAGGCGAAGTTATCTGTCTTCGTATTCTTGGTCAAGTAGTCGTGCTATGCTCACTATCGGCTATCAAGGATCTACTTAAGAAGCATGGGGATGTCAGAGTCTATGCAGATAGGCCTACAGCACCAATTCTAGAAATGTGCGTCTGGCCAGGCAATGGTATTACATCCTGATCACTCGCCGTGTTGCCGAAACGTCGTGAATTCTAGATTGGAGTTGGACTGGCTCCTGGGTGGTCTGTTGAAGTCAGGAGATGCACAGGATTCAGGGGCGCCCGAGGAGGAGGAACAGCGCTCGAGCCATGCTCGCGCTTTGGAGTAGGGCATTGGGTGAGACCGCGCACAGCGCGGGTCACAGGTTGTAGGAAAAATCAGGCCTGCATCAATGCGGGCCCATGGCCGTTCATTCTCTTTCACCCTGCCCGAAATGTAGCCTCGCAAGCCAGGCGTGTAGAGTCTCCTCATTCCACCCTTAGCTAAGCAGGGGGGCGGAGTTTGATGGTGACGGAGTTTAGAACGGAGTGTGGAAAGAGGAGGACTCTACAACACTATATTAGCGGAGTCAATCTGAGTTCATCGGAGTATGGAGCAAAAACGGCTGGGAACGAGCCTACCTGAAATGGGCCCGTTATTCTATTGATCGTTATTCATCTACGCAGCATGGTGTAGAGAGCGGGCAACGATGGATAAGCCACGCGTTGCCCACACCTGTCATTGGTCACCCCGACGGGTCATGTGCCCTGAAAATCAACTATTGTGGCGCTCGTTTTTTTCTCCCTCGCTACCACCATGTCGACAGCTTTATCAAGTCATTTCGTGCGCGCAGCATCCGCGTGATTACTTACGGTTTCACTTTTGTGCCCGAGAGTCACTTGATAGTGCTCTGAGGCTTTATTTTCATTGCAGGACGCAGAGCAAATGTCATCTTGATTGGACTCGGTACCGTGCGCTTCCTATCGACGTCTCACTTCGGCTCAAAACTTTCAAGTGCCGCTCACCCTTTTTGCGACGCTCCATCTTTCTCTCTTGCTCACCACTCTTGCTCACTTCCATGCCGACCTTCGTTGGGTCACCGTCACCGCGCCAACTCGTCTATGGTCTCAAGAAGGGTGAACTCTGGTGGGAAGGACGAAATATTGTAGATTGCAGCCTTCGACCTACTGCAGTGACATCATACCGCCAAATAAAGCAGAAAAATGCACACAAGTATCTCGCAAAGCTTCTAGCGACTCCAAAGGAATTCCCTGCCCATATCCATCTGTCCGTTGGCATCCATCTTATATCTCCCCACGATTAACGACAAAACAGCCTTCAGGGAAAACTTATTATGTCCCTCACATATGGGTACGACCCGGAGGAGGTGACGATATGATAGCGGCACCAGTTCGGGCCACGCAATTGTTATCACGACTCATGTTGCCTGGCGCAGCATTGGTAAACACTCCCATTCTGTGGGGTTACCTACTATTTGCCATGATAGTGAAACACAGCCATTTTAGTGAGGTATGTCCCTTTATGGGTACCATCTTGGGTACCATGGCTCAGTTTATGAACCGTTAGCATGAGAGGGCAGGAGGTTTGAGAAGAATCATTTATTAATATCAAGCTGAGACTTTCAAACGCACTATGACCCTTTATTCTACCTACTGCATAAGTAGTCCATATCGCTCCTACCTTCTGTCTTCATCCGTCTAGAGTGCTCGATTACGTCATCTTTTATCCTACTTTGTTGGTGTAAATCCGAGGTAAATAATCATAACTGAAAGCTGCACAGGAAACAACACCTTTCACCATTGCCACGATGAGCGATAGTGCCGTCATTCCTGTCCTTTACGACGAAACGCACTGCGGAAAGTGGTACATGCAACCAAGCATGAACATTCTATCATCACGCTGCTGCACTTCATAGCCATATGTCATGGCAAGGATCGCTTCTCCCTGAAGACTAAAACATTTAGTAGAGATGTTGGTACAAACACTTGGAGAGACAGCAAAGGTATCCACTGACAGATCGAGATGTGCCTCCCATAATTGCGGGCTCACCAGGGAGAGGAGGACACGTGTCCTCGTCTGTAGCGTCAATCAATGTGAAGCTGTGAACAACCAATCCCACCCCATCCTAGCAAACAGTGCAGACTTAGCCAATATCACTATTCAAGGATCCAACTACTCACATTTCAAACATTAGAAGGACAGGACGATCCGAGTAGATATCACCATTCTTCTCCAGTAAGTCCTTGGCTATTTTGATCGAGTTCAACACGATGATAACCTGCCCAAAAACGCAGAACGACATGATATCCCCTAAAGTTCCTGTCAGAAAGGTGCTTCTGATAAAGAATTTGAGGTACCATATGTTTTATAAAATCGAGTGCAAGCAAGCCAGGTAAAGTCCTTTGGGATATGAAGAAGATTTCCGACAATTGGTAAGGGTCGTGGACCAGGAGGATAGGGTAGTCCTCCACGACTTTAATATCCGTGAATAGCCCTGATTGAGAGTCACGCAGTGGGCACCACTAGTGAACCCCATTCCGTCATGGGTTTGGGGTTGGCATGTGGGGGTGAAAGATCTGATGAAGGGAGGTGAGACCAAAAAGACATAGTAAACAAAAAAAACTCACCTGTGAAAAAAACTGTAGAACACCTGCAATCCGTAGGTGCGGGTACGTTTCATCACGGTACAGCTGAGTCCAATACCGCACCCGTACACTACCCGTACCCGCCACACCTGTGACTGTAACACCGT
Organism: Russula virescens; assembly: GCA_003316435.1. Taxonomy (NCBI): domain Eukaryota; kingdom Fungi; phylum Basidiomycota; class Agaricomycetes; order Russulales; family Russulaceae; genus Russula; species Russula virescens. Next base: position 8,845 of record QFEY01005912.1, on the reverse strand, counting down.
GGGATTACCCACACCCATGCAAACCCCTAAATGTGAGTGCGTTTCGTTAAGGGCAATCCAACTGAAAGTGGCCCTAGTGGACTTCGTGAAATTTCCTCTAACCAACGCTCGATAAACTTAGTGACTGCATCGCTATAAGCTTCGTGAAGTCGCCATTCTGCAGCAGCTATTCCAGCTGCAATCCTTTGGTTCGGTTTTTGTGTGGTGACTCCGAGTCCTGGTTTCCTGGGGAAAAAGGCTGAAGGCATCGTTGTACATGCCCATTTATAACAAAAATCCGATTTTTGGACAAGCTTTGAGCAAACTTAACTAATAGTCGTCCCGGACAAACGTCAGTTAACCTAAGCTGGCGATATACTATAAGCGAGACAAAACCCTGTTCGGGCTGGCATCTGGCAACTTACGGCAGCGGTGACACCAGTTCCATACTATTTGCAACTTCGCGTTGAGGTCGCAGGGAAATTATTCTGCCAGTGGTTGCTCCGAGGTGTAACTCGCTAAAGATTTGCGTTATGAAACAAGTCGGTTTCTAGAAAGCTATCCGATTTTGCGAGATATTAGAGTAACCGAAAGTAACTGAGTTGAAACCGGAGTATCAATACGTACCTCTCAGTAGATTGCAACTACTCCTCGTGCCTCCAGTAACCATGAAAATAGAGATGATGTGTCAACAGATAATGATTACACAACAGCTTTTGATCACGAACATCAATTTTCTGGGTACTGTGATAAGGATTTGGGGAACGAGCAGTGCACATGCATCAGCATCGATTGTAGACGACACGACACGAACGGAGCGATTTGTAATAACTCTGGAATTAGGCTCCCAGCCTGGGAAGCGAGCCGACTTCCGATGACGCGCTACAATTGACAATACCAGCTTTGTTGTAGCGCTCGTGGAAGCATTGTAGCTCATCCGGCTCGCATGTAGGCGGTGCTCATAAACTGTTAGAAATTTCCTTTTGTCCTCGGCCATAGCTTTCGTCAACAGCTCCGTGGATGTTTGAGGCCCATCAGAGGACTGCATTTCCGACATGTCTGGGTCATGGAGAATTGAGGGAAGTTGCTGTGCATAATCATTGGGTCTGTTTCTTGATGTAGTATGTGCGTCAGAGCTCAAATGGGGGGGTTGACGTTTTTCATATTGTGACCTCACCACGGACTACCTACCTACCCCGGTCCGGGATTCGCGGGCCACAGCCCTTGCCTACGGTAGCATAAGATAAGATTAGCGTTACTTGCGATTAATCATGTGACATCCTTTTTTTTGCCCGCGTTCGCCTCGGCGGTCCACTTTTCGGGGCGCTTCATCCCTGCCCCCCGTGCACGGTGCAGTGTATAGAAGCTTGGATCGATTGATCTCTTGACTTAAAAAATAGCAGTCTTCTCCCATTATCCGGCGTGGGCTACCTTCTTGTCTTGCCTTTACCTTCTCACCTCAATCTCGGCCTCGTTCTTGTGCTACCGGGCCTAACAGAGTTATCTTGGACAAGGGCCCCTTGATCTTGGACATGTGACGAGGTTCCTTCTCTGATGCCTCACCTCACCTTGCATTCTTCACTATTATTCTCGCTTCCCATACTCAACCCCACAGGTAGTCTTTCCTCATCTGAATAGCTGCTCGATTGTCTGCTCTATTCTGGGCCATCTTAATTTGCCAGTGGTGCTTCACTACCGAGGCGCGAGACCCTCAGACTTATCCTACTTCACTGATGACACTACCCCAGATGGGCACAATTATCACTGCTAGCCTCATGACCCCAGTGTGGAAGTAACTTGGATAAAACGAGATGTTTATAACTCGAGTGCAGTACAGTAGGACATGACGTTGCTACACCCTGCTCCTACTTGCGGACTCTCACTGTCATGTCCCCTCTCTACAAGTCGAAGGCTTGAGGGCTACGAAGTATCTATCCTTCATCAAAAATTGCCAATCCCTCACAGCATTGTGTGGGCTCACTGGCACTTGGTCGCATCCCACTATGCACATCAGCATTCTCAATTCATTCATGGTCACTAGCTTAGCTCTACTCTCTCGTGAGAAGACGGCCATTCTTTGCCGATGAACGAAGCAGACCTTTTTCAGAAAACGATTGTTGTCAGCTGCTTATACTGAGCCATCCTTTTACAGCTGTATTGTCCAGGGTTTCAAGGCGATAAGAGCTTGTGTGGGTGCTTTCCCTTACTTGTACATTCATATTCTCACCTATTTTTGTGCTGGCCTTCCGATTCGAAAGGAGACACCTAGGTCCACCACTGGTACTCATAAGTAACCGGGCCATTCTGATCTCTGAGGAAGATAGGAAACGACAAGCCTATAATGATACTGTCGATACTGTAGATCTTGTCTGTGACACGGTCTAGGTCTTTGCAGACACTGTCAATTCCTTCTTGACAGTTCTTGTGACCATCTACCTGTTGGAATGTCAGTACACACTTGGCATACCAGAGGTCACAATTGGCCACCTGTGCGGACTTCTTACTTCTTCTCTTCACATCTCTGAATTGGACAGTTCCACATGGACATTCGTCTGCACTTTGCATTTGACTTTAGTTCTCTCTATCTTCTTGAACCAATTCCTGACTGTTGATCATTTGACATGTACTTAAGTCCATCTGCGTTTGATACAAGAACCTCAGCCTTTATTCCATTCTGGCTGAGAGCACCTTCATCTATTCGTAACACTACCTCCATCAGATATTGAAACCTCTCATGCTAGTATAGTACCTGTTCTCAGCGTGTTCCATGTTTACATGTCCCAAGGGCTTCCTCTATTTTTAATTTGTAACATCGATTTGCATGTGCCTCAGATGTATAGAGTCTTATGTAGCATGTAAAGGTATCGAGAAAATAATTTTCCTTCCTTTTCCCTCCAATTATCACAGTAGTGATGTGATTATCTGCTTGTAACCCATTGGCACATCCCATTGTCTCCAGTACTCACATCTTGATGGGACCACCTTCTCCCTGCACTCCGAGCTGCATGCAAGTGATTCTTAGTCTGATGCTCCGCACGTGGCAAGATACGATGATCTGCTCTTGTACCAGTGCCTATGCCCTGTTGTCAAATCTACTCGTGGCAATTAGGTCGTCGATTGATGCCATAAGCATCTTGGGGGAGATGATGCATTTTGTCTATCTGAGCTCTCACTTTAAACTTTTGGTAGTATGTCCGAGGCCAAATCGTTTGTATCTGGACAGTACCTGCCATCCTTCTTGCAGGCGATTATTCGTCTGCTCGCTGACAGTTTGTCTTGGCATTGGACACAATATGGACACAGTCACTGTGTTGGATAAACTGTTCTAGTATCCTGCAAGGGGCTCCTTTTCGGAGCATCGTCCCTCCACCCCTTGTTTTGGCCCTGAAATCATTTAATGATTTCTCTGTGCTGAACTCTACTATATCTTCTTCCATTCCATGTACCTTTTTACATGCAATGTTGTCGCAGCACTAGAATGAAGTCTCGTCCACTAACAAAGGGCCAACGGCCGACAGTAGACCATGACCCAGGCCGTTGCCTCCTCCTCCTTCTTAATATGCTGCCTTTCAACTGAATCAGGCAGTTTTGTGAGAAAGCGCAGCCAGCACACCGTGCTTTCAATACAAAAGTGTGACCAAAGACTTAGAGGATATGACCATTTTTGAAGATTGTCAGGACTATAGCGGTGTTTCTGCTGCCCCAATACAGCTCAAACTCGGTACCTATTGGTGTTTAATGTGGCAGTGGTGTGTCAACTGGCCGTAATATACTGTACACGGTATCACTGTCAACGAGTCTCAACCCAATTCGAGTCCCGATATGATCGTTAAATGGCTCTGCAGACAGTCATATCTCGCATTGCTTCTATTTGTGATCCTCGGTTGAAAACATATGGTTCATATTTGATATCCCCGGCGATGTGCCAGTGGTGCTGTTATCAAGACCATGCGGCCATATTGAACGCGAAATACACACATACCCTGCTTTTCAACTCCGATTGCTTGTTCACTTTCCTTTGAAGCCTTGTCAAAAAGAAATGGTATGCAATATAAAGCTATATAAAGACTTGTGTCTCTGGCTTCCACCTCCACAGACGGCTCCGCCTCGCGCCCGCAGTCTAGCAAAGCATTCTGTAACGTTGGATCTTTTACCACATATTCCCCATAACCCCACATCTCGTCCCCTCCTCACATTCAACTATGCGCTCGACCACTTTCATTTCGTTCCTCGTCACTGGCTTGGTTCTACTCTCTTGTGAGAAGAGATCCTTCCTCGCTAGTCAATGAAGCTGACTTTTTTCGGAAAACTGTGATCATCAGCTGTTTATGCTGCACCACTTCACGACGGTCTTGTCCCGGGTTCAAGGGCGGTGCCAGTGAAAGAACGTGTGAGTCCTTTCCTTACCCGTATATTTAGATTCTCACTCATTTTGAGTCAGTCATCCGATCCAGAAGACAACCCCATGGTATTACGCATTTGTTGGGCTCAGGGCTGCCGGAGGGAAGATGATGGAGCCCGGGCCGACGTCCGAGCCAGCATCCGAATTGTTTCTGACCCTCACCCTAACCCTGTTTAGGGGATCGGTCTTGGCTTCGTGACTATTTCAAAATTATAAATTGTTTATCTTTATGTTTCGGTGTTACAGGACTATTCTCACCTGTTCTACCATCTTCCATAACTTTTTCAAAACTACCTACCCAACCTCGGGCATTAGAGACATCTAATACAATTGTCGGCTCTTCCCTGGTTAATGTGTATAGCATGTCCAGTCATCGGGGAAAACCTCCCGGGCTAATCTGCACTAGCGAGAGATAATTCCCGGATAAGAATTAAGGATGTAATTTTCTCGGCAAAAGTGACAATTATCTCTCGCTAGTGCTCGTGAGTGTTCGCTAGAGCCAATTACCTCTCGCTAGTGCGGGAGGTTTTTCCTGATGGCCAGAAAAACCCATAGGACAACAGCAAAGAATTATAGTCATATGTGTCGTGTTCCCTCCAAAATCTCTTTGCTTGGTCTCAGGCTTTTGCTCCCGCTCGCACCTATATTGGTATATCTTCTCGTGCTCTGCTTAAGCGCGTTGTATACTTGTACCCTCACACCACCGCCCGAACTTTCATCGTTGTGCTTTCCCACTCCTTGGCCTTTAGTAACACATTCTGGACCTGGGAATGAACAACTGACAGAGCATAGACATGTAGATGTCCTAGAAATGACCGTTTCTCTAGAATCCTCTCATCAATCGCCAAGTAACCGCATCAAGCAGTAACACTGACTTCCAAGCAAGCCACTCATATATAGATAAGGGTCTCGGGAACCAAAGTAGTAGCTCGATCAGTGATCACAGGACAAGCGATTTATACTCCTGTCCCGCCCGCAACCCCTTCCCCTCAATAAGTATTGAAAGCGTCCACTGTCATGACACCCTTTTTCATCAATTTCCTTGACTGTCTTGGCAGTTTTGCGTTCTCTTTACTCGTTTACCTTTTTGCAGCCTCCCGTGGCCACAGGAGACGGCAGGGCCTTTCTTATCCCACAGGCCCTTATCCAACCTTATAATAGGGAATGTACCCGATATTCCGAAAGAGTCGCCTTGGATTACTGTAAGGCGTACGTCCCGAGCGATAAAACGGGACACGCCCGTGAGTCCAAAGAAACGGAAGGTATAAAGGGGGAATAGGGGAAAAGACGGGCGCGCGGACCGAAGGTCCTGCGCGGCCGTGTAGCGCAATTCGGGGAGACTCGAGAGAAGAAGATCACGCGAAATGAAGGAGAATGGTAGGCGTCCTTCGCTGCGCTACACTGAGCTGGTCTCAGTCAAGGACTCAAGCTGCCTTTTTATTTAGAGGAATTCTATATACATGTGTGCCTAGAAAAACCGGTATCTAAGGGAGTGACACTGAGCGCGAGTTACAGTAGCGAGAGGGGGAGAGTATATAGTGCGAATGCTGGGCCGAGACTAGATCCGAAGGGGAAGAAAGAAAGGAGAGACTTAGGGTAAATTGAGGGGGAGAAAGCTCGAGGCACTCGTGATGCAGATTTACCGGGAATGGAGAGACGGCGAGGTCGATGTGTCGGGGACACGTTTTGGGCCTGTCCCGATTCGGGTTTGTCGGGCTCGTTTGGGCATCGAGGGAGCTGCAAATGCGCTTTCCAAGCCTAGCACGCCTAGCACCCTTACATTACTTACACGGATATGTCTAGAAAGTATGGTATGGTTAACATAGTGAAATCACATGGGACTGACGGGCCAGGGGCTCCGGACAAAGGCGAGGCCCCACCGCCCGGGCCGCCCTCAGTAGAAGGTCTCAGATCTCAGGTGCGGAGAGATACCGGGGATGCGGACCCACAGCCGTTTATTCATCTTCTTATCGCCCTATGAGGCCCATTTCATTTGCTGATTACCTCTACCGATCGATCATCTAATCTTTTCGACTCCGGCAGGTGACAAATCACACCGCCTTGGCCACGCTGATGTCGACTTGCCTCGCGCCCTGGAGGTCAACCAGGACGCCTATACCTTTCACTCCGACCTTCACGACGGCAATATACAAGAAACGAACGTCTTATCTCGTGCATGCACAATTCATGCAGTTACCTACAATCTTCAACTTCTTTGGCCGAGAGTCACTTGATAGTGCTCCGAGCCCCTGTTTCACTATCAATTGGGACTATATAAGTGCAACGTGCGCAGAGCTCAATTTCATCTTGCTTTTGGACTTGGAAAGCCCTCCTCTGCGTGCTCCATTCCTGAGGACTCGCCCCGATCAGCTCACGCCACGCCCAACGCTCCGTGGATCGCACGCTCTCATCTCTCTCACTCGTTCCGCAGCTTCCGCTTCAGTGCTCACCTCGTTAGGGTTCCATTGCTACGCCATCAAATGTCATAACAGTCCCATTCTCGTGATAGCCTTCCCAATCTGATCACTTGTATCCCAAGGCAAAGTTACCTGTCTTCATATTCTTGGTCAAGTCCTCGTCGTGCTATGCTCACTATCGGCTATCAAGGATCTACTTCAGGAGCGCGGGGATGTCTATGCAGATAGGCCCACAGCACCAATTCTGAAATGTGCGTCCGGTCAGGCAATGGTACTACATCCTGATCACTTGCCGTGTTGACAAAATGCCGTGAATTCTAGATTGGAGTTGGAGTGGCTCCTGGGCGGTCTCAAGAAGGGTGAGAAGGGCGAAATATTGTAGATCGCAGCCTTCGACCTACTGCGGTGACATCATACCGCCAAATAATACAACGAAATGCACGCTAGTATCTCGCAAGTCGCAAAGCTTCTAGCGACTCCAAAGGAATTCCCTGCCCATATCCATCTGTCCGTTGACATCCTTCCTTATATCTCCCCACGTTTAAAACAGCCTTCAGGGAAAACTTATTATGTCCCTCACATATGGATATGACCAGAAGGAGGGTGGCAATATGATAGCAGCACCAGTTCAGGCCACGCAATTGTTATCACGATTCATGTTGCCCGGCGCAGCATTGGTAAACACTCTCCTACTCTGTCGGGTTACCTACTATTTGCCATGGTAGTGAAACTAACAGTCACTTTAGTGAGGTATATCCCTTTATGCCAGTGGGTACCATGGCACAGTTATGGACTGTTAGCACGAAAGGGCAGGAGGCTGAGTGAGAAGAATCATTTATTAATATCAAGCTGAGAATTTCAAAAGCACCATTACCCTTTATTCTACCTACTGCACAACACAAGTAGTTTACATCGCTCCTACCTTCTATCAGGACCCCTGAAAATATCGCTTAAGGTTGGAGTCCGGCTAGGATGGGTTGACCCATTCAGTTTACCCATATAAGGGAATTCACCCATCCAAACTGAATGGGTTGACGGACTCCAACCTCAGGCGGGATTATCGGGGGTCCTCTTCTATCTTCATCCATCGAGAGTGCTCGATTACATCATCTTTTATCCGGCATAATATTAGGTAAATAATCATAACTGAAGGCTGCACAGGAAACAACACATTTCACCATTGCCACGATGAGCAATAGTGCTGCTATTCCCGTCCTTTACGAAGAAACGCACCGCGGAACGTGGTACATGCAACCGAGTGTCCACAGCATGGGCAATCTCGTCAATCTATTGGGTCATCTCGAACACCATGCCTCTGCATCAAGCTCTATGCGCTCGTAATGGAGAACCTTTTGATGGGAATGTTCATCGGGCAGGGTGGCATCGATTTCACCGAGAGTACGGGATGGGAAAAAGAAAAGGTGATATACGACATGAGATTCGAGAGTGGGAACAAGGCCCGGGTGGTGCATCACATTCAGCTTTAGTTCGAAGCTATGGGTGAGCGACTAACCCGTGAATCTACCATACATATTTTTGATTTGCGTCTGATGCTGTAAAGGATTGTATGACTGATTGACATCGAGTATCTCTATCTCATCATAGGAGGCCAGTTCGCTCCAACTTCCTCATGGAAGGCCTGGACATGTATTCGCTTCTTCATGCGTAATCCTATTCATCTGGGATGTGCGTCGGCAAAAATCGCAATTTTACAGCAACTATCCAGCGACAGTTGCTGAGATGACATCGTGAACTTCATCCACTGCATAGCTTCTTTTGCTGGGCTTCAGCGGTTGGAGGGGAATTGTAAGCATAGAAGACGGACAACCAACGCCATTTTGCGATGATTATACGTAAGTCAAGTGCGGCTGGTTATTGTTACGAAGCATTGTGCATACAGTATAGGGATGCCGCAGTCCGGTTCTGAACCGAAGTTCGAACCTGAACTTTTGAGAACCGGACCGAAGTTCAGGTTCAGGTTCAGGGGATGTGCTGAACCGGACCACATTTCAGGTTCGGGGTTCGGGGGAGGGGGGGAATGTAGAGA
>QFEY01005909.1:0-50622 GCA_003316435.1 Russula virescens | reverse complement strand
TGATATGCTTACTGATACGCTTACGGATACACTTTAGTAATTGGAGTCCCACGTGACTCAAAAGAGGCCGTGACTCCTCACGTGCCTTGAGGCTATGCCTCATGACTCAGACTCTGACAGAGTCGAATGAGTCAGACTCATACGTTTCACTTCTGATCTGACTCCCTTTAGTATCATATGTACCATAACGGGTCATCCCAAAAGGGGAGCCTCTGTACTATATAAGTCGCGCTGTAGAGTACCTTGTACCCCCAAGCTCGACTTGGTTATTTCCCGAATCCACTCGATCATCTTCACAGTGCAGGTGAAGGGGGTTTACCTTTTCCTTCTCCTACACTACGTCTTAGAGTATTAAAGGCCCTTCCTCGCGGAGCACCCTTTAATACTAGTCTTGCTTCAACTCTATCAGTCTTAGGCAACTGTTGAAGGCCTATTCTATTCTATAAGTCTTAGTAGCACTTGCGAGCTACTACTGAACGGACTTGTTCGTATTCACTCACAAGTCACACGTGCTGAGCCTAGGTATCAAGGGTTAAGCCCGGACCTTAGAGACGTATCATTACCGCGGGTAGAACGTCCCTCGCGCTAGCAGGATCTCCACACATTTCCCCTTAGGTCAAGTCGACCCTTAACGCCCTCGGGAGCGTTACACATGGACTGTCTTTCTGAACGTACCAAGAGTCTGTCCGTGACAGATGTCAGCTGGTGAGGGCTTCTTATCTGGCCACATGTAGGCCATGGCATCCACCATGACGCTTGGGCATTGTAGGGTGGCAGCCTTCATGGCATAGGTGGGCTTGGTGGCAGGAGGTGACCCTGGTTTGGGTGCCTTGGCTGGTGATGCGGGGGGGTGGGAGGCTTTTTTGATGTCTTTCCTCACATCAACCGTGGTCTTTGTGAGGCCATTGAGGGTGTGCTCCAGGCTGGTGAGGTGGATCTGGAGTGCGCTGAGCTCTTTGGCAGGGGTGGCAGAGGAGGGATGCCCTTGGGGTAAAAGGGACTGGACAAGAGGGTCATGGAGAAGGAGGGATAGGATGTGTGTGCTAGCACCTGTGGATTTGTCCCTGGAGGGGTTCTTTGTTGGGTGCATAGACTTGAGGTATGCTAGGGCTAAGCCTAGCACTGATGCCAGGGAGTCATGATTGGCAGGCAGGAGTTGTCGCAGGTTGTCCCCTGGGAAGGGGAGGAAAGTGGGTAGTTGAATTTGCACACTAGGTGGCATGGTGGTGGTTAAGGTTCAAGGAGTGGTGGTTAAGGTTCAAGGAGTGGTGGTTAAGGGTCAAGGAGTGGTGGTTAAGGGTCAAGGAGTGGTGGTTAAGGTTCAAGGAGTGGTGGTTAAGGTTCAAGGAGTGGTGGTTAAGGTTCAAGGAGTGGTGGTTAAGGTTCAAGGAGTGTCGTCGAGGGAATATGCATAGCCTATCTGCGAGTGGTGCTATTCCTCTCGACACGCGAGGCGAGACCCAGCCGAAAACGTCATCGCGTCGCAAGGGCAAGGCCGGCACCAGTGCGGCTGACGATGGCATCGAGGATAGCAGTCGTGCCCCAGGTGACAAAGAGGCGGAGACGGAAGAAGAAAGAAGTGGTACGTGAGACAGATAGCCCTGAGAACCTCCTGCAGACAGTGACCGAGACTAGGTGATGCACGACATCGCCGGATCGAGTCAACGAGATGAGACCTGGGACATAGATGATGAGGTGGCGGTCACTCATGACGATACACCGTGCGTGACGCGTCCACGCATATGCTTCTGTATTCCCATTCGTTTTTTGGGCTGTGTGATGATCACTGCATGGCGATGGCGAGGTTGAGTGACACGACATATTGCCGAACCTGGTGTGATCCCCGTGATTATCACACAGTCCATCACCCCTGCCTGCTTTACAAGCCAATGAGGAATCGTAGTCATACGCGTACTAACTGGACTTCATTACGTAGCGTAGTTGGCCGAATATAATATATTCCACGTTTCATCCCCGCTAGGACTGTAACGTGCGACGACCAGGGTCTACCCATAAATTGGATATTGGCGTCAAAATATTTCTGGTCTAGGTAACTCTTGTTGAGTTTCGGTCCAACTCCCGTTTACGCGTCACAGTCGCCCAGTCATCCTCGGAAGGTGGTAGTGGGGTGAGGGATAGGGATGTGATGTTGAGGCAAATTAGGAGGCAATCACCAGAGATACCAACGGTTTTCAAAGAAGAGAGGGAAACAACTATGCAAAGGTGCGGCGCGGCAAAATCGCCTCGCAACTTGCCTGATAAGGGCAAATCGCTCTCAGACCGCCAACTGGCCAGTTGCCAGTTGATTCCTCTGATCCCGCTCACGTATACCGGATACACTTATGATACACGATGACACGCTACACGAATGTCGGCAAGAAAAGGACTTATTTACAGGCCAGTTTCAACCCAATCAATGATCCAGTCGCCTCGAATGCCGCATCAACATCTTCTCCGCATTCCCCAGACGCCGCTCGCACCCGCAGCGTTGATGGGCCAGCAGAGTCCAGTCGTAAACGCCGCAGAAAAAATAAAGAAATCTCCGCGGAAAAGGTAGCAGCACAGCCTGGCCCTGCCACTGTCAATGTCGATGAAAGCAAAAAGGACCCCCAAGTTACCAAGAGCGAGAGGAAGAAAAAGGCCCTTTATAAACTAAAGGCCAAGGAAAAGGCCAAGCGGATCAAGAGTACGTGCTTTTTCTTTGGTTTTATATACGTTGACTACAACAGACTCGGACGCTCACAACCCCACGCAAACCACAGCCACTGCGGACAGAGCCGCATCCTCCGAAGCGCGACGATTGAAGCGCACCGCCGGACGACATGCGCGCACGACGTGCTTCGCATGTCGCCAGGTCGGACACTCGGCCAAGGATTGTTCGACTATACTACAACGATCCGAGGACGCGCCAGACCGCGACGGTGACGGCGAAGGCGAACCGAAAACGGGGACTGGTGCCGCTGTCAAGGTCGTCGTCGGAATCTGCTACCGGTGCGGTTCGCGAAAACATAACCTCGCGCGGTGTCGTCAGCCGGCAAATCCAGATGACCCTTTGCCCTTCGCATCGTGCTTCGTGTGTTCAGGACGCGGTCACCTCGCGAGCTCGTGTTCGCAGAATAACGGCAAGGGTGTGTACCCGAACGGAGGATCATGCAAATTGTGTGGAGAAACGACGCACCTCGCCAGGGACTGCGCGCTGCGCAAAATAGGTCGGTGCATCTTCCTCCCTTCCCCCGTCCCCTCTCTTCCTTGTCACGTTCGAAATCGACCCACGTTTCTCTCCCCCTCTTTGGTATTTTTGCTAGATGGGAGTGCCGTTGCAACATTGTTGGGTACGGGTTGTGAGGCCGGCGCGGACGAAGACGATTTCCACACGATTAGACGAAAAAATGCCGAAGTGGACCGAGATGAACGTAGAGAGGAGAGAACGCGGAAGGAGGCTAAGGTGCGGGCGGGGGCACTTACTGGCGTCGTCAAGGCGTTCGGTAAGGCTCCCCCGAAGCCGAAAAAAGTGGTGTACTTCTGAACGATGCGTCCGCTCGCTTTCGACAAACCTGGATGGACGATGGTCATTGTGCGTCTTTATACTACGATCTGCGCCTAGTGCAGGTATGTCGATCATGATGGTTGCGACGCATCTTCAGGCGGGGCGAAACGTTATATTATGTCACCGCTCCCCCGTGAATTCTCAATCAAGTGCCGCGAGACAGGATGGCAAGGGTCAGCGAAATTAATTGCGTCGCCAACTGTGGTAGGACATTGCCATGTTCACACTGATATTGTAGCCCGTTTCTATACCTTCCCCAACCTATACCTGAACACAAAGTGCCTGGAACTTGGCATAGAGTAGTGGGAGAAACGAATATCGACCTGGCAATTCTGTTCGTCCTCCTCCACCACTGCCGTCACCTCAGAAAGCCACCCCACTACTATCAACACGCGTACAACCGTTGTTTTCGCGAAGATGGGGTTTTTTCTAGCCCTGCCCAATGGGAATGGTATCGCCATGTTGCGCCAGTGGTCCGACTTTGCGAGTGCGGAGGCGTTGGAAACCTTCTTGACGGGTCTCGCAGAGTACTACGAGAAACAGGACTGTTTCCGTTCACCCCTACTATAGTCCTTCATTTACATGAACTAACCCCCCTTCCTGTTCGATTTCCTCGAACCTTCCCAGTCCCAAGAGATATCGTAGTTGTGAGGTTTCCAAACCAAGGGTGTAAACGTAGCGGAATACTGTGATGGGAGGGCGAGAAAGCGACAATTGAATACATTCTTTCCTTGGGGTAAAATTTACCTCGTGCCGTATTGCAAGACAGGTTGCGAGTGTTTTGAGGAGAGAAAGTCGACCTAAGGTGGAACCTAGGCGAGGGGGATGACGACAAGGTCAAGAGAGAGGCACGAGTAAATAGCCTGAGGCACCCTGCGCGTGCGCCAAGAAATGAGATGAACGCAGGGGGACGAGGCGTAGATAAAGCAACGACGTGGCAGGCGCCAAATCTTGCAGGGAAAAGAGGACGAGATCATTGAAGACGGCGGTTCTGCTGTAAGGCCACGCAGTGTGCCACGCGTGGCCTAGGCTGCGCCACGGTGCTTGGTTAACTTGGTTGCCTGGTGCACGAGTGGTGCACGTCAGACGCAAACGAGCGTACCTTTTCCGTCCCGCTAACCGACTACAGTAGTACGATACCCTTGTACTACATAGCTTCTCTCCCCAACATCCTCTCTCGGCCAACTCGTCTTCCTCTCCCTACCAGCGCGCTCACTGCCTTCGCCTGTCGTTCATTCATTCCAATTCACTTTCTCTCTTCCGCCCTCATTGCCTCGTGTCCGGATCATCGAGCAACATCGCCGTCACCACCCCACATGCGCAGCAAGTCTCATCTTCAACATCACTGCCTCCCTCTTTATACCAACGGACAGCGCCTTCACCTCAGACTTTCGTAGGTACACTCACATGTATATAAACTTACCCCTCTCGTCATAGGAGAGGTTAGCTACCCTTTGTCGCAATCCTACTAGTTAATTGTTGCCCCTCACGCTCCTTGTGACTTCGTGAGCTTGCCTCTATCCCTTCACCTTTGCTGCGCGCCGTCGCACTTTTCTTGTCTCGCACCAACCCGCCGAGGTCTTTTCTTTTATCAAAAACGCTACACGTCGACCCGCCCCCGGTCCCCTTCCGCTCCCTCGATCTCGCTTCCGCATTCCGCCTCGTTTCTCGTCCCCGTCTCTTTTCCACTTCCTTTCCCTTTCGCGCTCTTTCCTCTTCTCTTCCATTTTTATTTTCTCTCCTCTCCCATCCTTCGTCCAAGGGTCTTGACTTCACTTGGCGGACGCACCCCTCGCAGCCGCCATACACTGCGGCAGCAAGACGAGAAGAGAGAGAAGCGAAGAAGGCAGGCCTGGTGAGGGCTTTTTGGATGGCACAAGACGAAACCTAAGACTTGCATATCGCCGCTCCTATGATGAGCAGATTCAGAGTGGCTTATATACAGGAACGGCGATCTCTGAATCTATCAGAAGATCGTGGTACTCGAAAGCAGCGTGTAGTAAATTGGGGTATGGATGAGGGCACCCACGCGACAATGTACGACAAAAGTAGCAAAAAGTAAAATCGACAAAATGAATAGGAAAGAGGAAACTGACACTGCAGGGAGGAGTAGGCGTGCGTCTAGAGATAGAGCGTACGGTATCTACTGCCGTAGGAGAAGTTCGAGTCATCAGAGGGCAATGAACTAGGAAAGGTGCTTTAACAAAAACAAGCAACAAGGGACGAAAAGGGGGACATCGATGTGAGGAACAAGGTGTGGAAAGGTGAGCAGGATGCCTCGGATGGGTTTGATGTGAGCTGAGGGGGAGGATGCCAACTCTTTGGGCAATGTGTCTTGAGCGCCCCGAATGTCTTGATCTGTGCGTCGTTCTGAGGGTTATCGTTATCTTACATTACTGGTCGGCCTACAACCAGGGCGTGTCTGAGCGAAATCCCCAACATTGAAGTCTACAGCATTGTACCAAATCCTACTGCCGCGCAAGATGAATTGGTTTGAATGTAACAGTCGTTATGAGAGAGGCAACGTTTACGAAAGGTGCTGTGAAGATAGCTTGGTAGATGGGGTAAGAGCTAATTGTATCCATGAGTGGGTAGTGTGTTTGCCCAAGGCGTTGAAGACGTAACGGCATTCCAAGGCTGTTGGGGTGTCCAGAACACCTGCGAATTATAGGATGGCGTCACAAAGGTTTCGGGGTGTACTACCGACACCGAGAAAGCATTGGAACCACCGGACAGGCCTACTTCACAGGGGGCGTATGGGTCCGGTCCAACATCCGAGAATTGAGCAGCTTGAGCTTGGAGGGACCCACTTATTCTAGGTGTGTCAACACTCCGAAGAGTAGTGCTGATAAATCTGATATTTTAGAACATGATCAACACACCGTGGAATTCATACCGACCTAATCAAGGTATCCAGATCTGCCATGCGCTGTTTGAGGCGGCACGTCGAACCTTCGTTATGTAGCGGATAGTAGCTTAGCATGTCAGCAGCGCGCCTAAGAACCTGAGACAATTCAAGGACTGCATGACGATTCTCAACCTCTGAAAGACAATCACATTCTTCAAGACGTGTCTGGTATCCAAACGGGCGGGCATTGCGGGACTCCATATCGTGAGTAATGATGTGGGACGTGGTGTCCCAGAGATACTCCAAGAAGAGGTCTGACTGCGGCACTACACATGTTAAATTAGTTAGTTGCGACGCTATAGCCAGTGAGGTCGAGGAGGTGGGAAGTGATGTAGCGCTTGCGATAAGCGATGGAGCAAGTGTGGAACTAGCCGAGTATGGGGCCAAGCCTACGTTGGAAAAATCGACAGGACGTCGCAGTTGTGGCCCATGCAGCACTTCGAACGAACGAGGAACTAGGGGGCCCTCCCGTGATCGGGGTCTCTTGGGTGTTGCGGTGGAGCCATCCACTTCGAGTGGCGACTGGGAACCGGAGTTCTCCTTGGCTTGTAAAGCCCTCGACGAAGACGTATGCTCCGCGAAGCTTGCGGGTGCGTTTGGGGCATCGGATGTATGTCCCTGCTGTCCCTCACTAATATTGGATGGTAATTGAGACAACCGCACGCGTGGCTTGTTTATGAACTAGCAAGAAATCTGTGGATCTGTTAGACGTACACTCTCCATGCACCACAGGGGGCAACTTGCCTCTTCGAGTCGAATGACACCTAGGCACTTAGTCATACACTTTTGGTGATACATCTTATCATCCGCTTCCACAATGCTAAGAGGCAGATGTGATTCCCTCATTAGGGCAGATGGCGAGACAGAAGGTACGATATTACCTTGGATCATCAAGTTCGTATATACAGCGCGCAGTCTGCCGAATCAATGAACGACTTAATTAGTTGGCCGCTCGTGAACTCTTGCCATAGTAGGAATTACGTACATTCCCTTGTTGAGCGCAGCGACCGCAAGGCCTTTGTCGATCACACTAATGAAACAGTAAAATGAGAGCCAGTTGCAGTGGGAGGATATGGCATACGAGGATACCTTGCGCTTGGAAGTATGACAAGGTAAACAAGACTGAAGGATACGATTTCGACGATACGTCCTCTGGTCGCCATCACCCTCACGAGTAGGAGGTCTTGCCGCGGCCAGGGGAAGAGGGTCCATTTTTCGCTTAGGCTGAGTAGATATATGAGCTTAAAAGTCTGTGGAATGTAAGCAATGCTAAGAGGTTTTGTGGAGGGAAGCTAGCCTAATGCTGAGAACGGTGGGACTTTATATTTTGGAGAATTGCCAACCAACAGTCGATGTTCAGTTTCATCATGGTTTGTCCGAAAGAGAAGATGGTCCACTTAGTAGCGTGAGAAGGCCCTTGCGGCCTTAGCTATTTTCGAGTGCACTAACAGTGTGCACGCGCTCGTGTTTGAATCGCTGAGCGCTGAGCCATTGACGAAATGACCAGAATAGTACTATAGTAGTGGTTCACCGCTGGGGGGCGCCGGGGGCTGAATAAGGGCCTTCAAGGCTTAGCCAACCCCTACGGGTCCATTGACAAAATGTTGAGCGTAGCCGCAGGCACAAAGTCCAATTTAGCGTCCAGGGGCAAGATCCGACGCGACGGCACATCGATCTTATCTTGAAATCTGCTAATCTGCTACAGCAACACTGCCTGGGTTTACGCTATAAAAAATTCCCGGAATCGGTTTCAAGCTGGCGCCGGCTTGTTCTCTTCTGTGGCATTCATCGAGTTGATTCCGAGGTAACCACCCAAAGGAATCAACCGTAGGGAATCACGAGCCTCGCTTGCTATTTCCTATTAACATGCCTTCGTCGGTGGCTTGCGCGCCAGCAGAAAAAAATTGCATTTTCCAGTAACGCAAGCCGAATGAAACTTCTCTGGGATCGTTTCAGTTGTCTCCATATATGGAGCTAGCTGGTTGCATAGGTTTGCACAGGCTGGTTACAGTAATTGTGACCGACGTTCTGGCGCCTCGTATGGATGCTTGGTGTCAATGATCGCTTCATCCTTACACCAACGAAAACATCCCCCGAACCTCCACTTCATCGACCTGTCATTAGGTATTATGAGCTCCCCCCACGCCTCGTCTCGTTTGACAGACGCTCCAAGCACCGCAAGGGGCTATCCTACAGCCCCCTTCTTCTGCGCTCCTGCGTCCACAGGGTCACGCCTGGGGAAGTACGCAGAGTTCCTTTAGCGGACGCAAACGACAGCTGTACAGCAACTCGCCATTTCACCGACCCTTTCAGTAGCAAAGCATTCGGCTCCTAGCCAAGTCAACACTCAGAGTCTTTGTGTGACAGGAGGCGGTCGGAAAGCGGGTCGATCTCAGTAACGCCTGGGCAGACTTGGGCCCATTTTGATGCACCTACCAAGAGGTTTGTGTGACTTCTCAGTATTTCGTGTTTTCTTAAATCTCGCATCTTTGCATTGTCACTCTCCTACCCTTTCACTTCAAAACTCTGCGTTGTACTGCTGCCACTTCCTATGCTACATAGCCACGATATACTCCTAGTTTATCTCAGTATTGCCAAGAACTGTGTCCTCAATGTCGCTATTCGGGTTTGCATTGACATTAAAATCTACTTCAGCCATTACCTCGTCGCCTCTTTTGCCATCCCTTTGGTGTATCCTCATACTCAAGGTGGTCTGCCCAGTTACGACAATCTCGCCGTTTCATGTATCCATGTCATACTACTACCCCCATGAAGGAAATGTTGGCTTGCCATTTGCATTCAGAGAAGTCATTTGAAGTGCCTCAAGTTTAAGTAAACTGGGCCATAGGCCCGGTGTTAGAACTTGTGTGCACGCAGGTAGGCGGTCAAGCCGTAATCGATATGCCGCAATGGCTCCAGGGCGTTTGTGGAACAGGTACGTATCACGTGCTTCGCGAGGCACACGTAACGGACCCTGATGTCAATCTCCGCCCCATCAGTGCCATCACCACTATCATCATTGGGGTATGCCAGCTATTGGTTCGAACGGACTCGAACAGTGCGGTATCCCGGGTCCCTCAGTTCAAGCCCACGGGAGGCGCAGGGATCCTAGTCGCCTTTCGCTGTTTCAGTCTCAGGCTACATATCTGGTGCAACAAATGGACAGGCGACCGTCGGAAACTGAAGAAACAGAGGCGGAACCAGCTCAGGACATGGCGTAGAACGGAAGATACACGGGATGTGGGCGTGTAGATCAGATGAGGTCAGACACCAACGTATGAGTATTCCGTGAATTCGTGAATCGAGGGATAGCCGACTGTGACAGAAAGGAACACCGATGGATTCCCGATGGAAGCCAAGAAAGAGGCCCGAGGAAAGATACGGCGTAGCCGGGCGCCTCGTAGATAGGGTGACTACGCCACACGAATAACAGCAAAGGCGTGTATGCCCGTTAAAAGGAGCATACTCAGAGAAGGTGGGGACAAAAATAGGCTAGGTGAGTTAATAAAAGCCGAAAATGTTCGTGAAGTTTTTTTTCAAGGACCTTTCGTAGCGTACTTGCCTTTTACGGTCACGGTAAGGATACCCACACAGGTGGAACGGCGGAAGAGTGCACCCGTGGCAATCCAAAGAGGGGTACTATGCCTTAAGAGGGCACACACTGCATGAAATTAGCGTTGATGCACCGGGTCCAGCCGCAAGCGTTCTCGAGAGAATCAGGGACAGTTCCGAGAAAAAGGTAGTTGCAGAGCCTGGCTCCGCCGCTGTCGACGGTGATGCAAGCAGAAAGAACTCGCGAGCTACTGAGAGCGAGAGGAAGAAGGCCATAGGAGGCCAAGCAGATCAGGAGTGCGTACTTTTGTTCGATTTACTTTACACCAACATAAACCAGTACTGCATACCCACGTAGTCTCCAGCCGCAGCGGACAGAGCTGTTTCGTCCGAAACGCGACGATCACCGGACGACGCGCGCGTACGATGCACTTCACATGTCGCGAAGTCCGACACTGGACCTTGGATTATCCGACTTATGATACTACAACGGCGCGACAACGCGCCAAATCACGGCGATAACGACGGCAGTGAACCTCGTGCGATGTCCTCGTCGCCAGCCGGCCGACCCATTGCCCTTCCCGTCATGCTTCGTGTACTCAGCTTGTGGCCATGTTACGAGCTCATGTCCGCAGAACGACGGCAAAAGCGTATATTGGAGGCTTGTGCAACTTGAAACCATGCAGAGAAACGACGGACTTTGCCAGGGACTGCGCGCTCCGCAAGATGGGACTATTAGGACGGCACAATGCTGCCCTCTTCCCCCCTCTCCTCTCTTGTCACTCTTTGAATTGATATGGGAAGGCCGACATTTCTCTCTCCATTTGGTATTTTTGTTTGATGAATAGGTGGGTCAGTGGAGGGAAGCGTCGTCACGGTCGCGACGTTGTTCGTACAGGCCGCGAGGCTGGTGCCGACGGGGACAATCTCCACACGACCCGACGAAAAAATGCTACAATAGACCGAGATGAGCGCAGAGAGGAGAGCGCGCGGAAGGGGGCTAAGAGCAGGAGCACTTACCGGAGTCATTAAAGCGTTCGGTAAGGCCCCCGCGAAGCCCAAAAAAGTGGTGTACTTCTGAACGATGAGCTCGGTGCACTCTGTAAACTCTGATGTACGATGGCCGTTGCACGTCCTTATACGACATGTGCCATGCACAATGTCAACTTGAAGGTGGCGGCGCATCGTCAGCTTGGCGTGGGATGGGAAATTATGGCACCACTCCCTCACAAATTTTCAATCAGGTGCCACGAGACAGGTTGGCAAGTTTCAGTAAATCACGCTTCCGTATGCGGTAGGAGGGAGTATGCGGTAGGAGGGCACCTGTATTCTTTCCATCGCCTCGGTGTTGTACCCGCTTCTCTGTCTTCCACACCCCATACCCGGGCCTGCCAACTAGTACCTGAGACTGGCCTCGCGTGGTATGGGAAATGAATATTGTTCACGCAATTTGTGCCTAACGGATTGTGGTGACACTCGACTCGAGTGGTGCCTATCAACGCAAAATAGGAAACTAATAGCATCAGACACTTCATTCCTTGGAGTCACCAAAGTAGAATTACATACTACAAACAAATTCTACCTTACCAGAAGGGGAGATGAAACAGAGAGAAAAAGAAAGGATAACGCAATAGCGAAAGGGGGACGTAGTACAAAAAATGACAGGACCACCAGGGCCATGATACTCGACTGAGGAATACGACTCAATTGAAGTCGCCAAAGAATTATGGGAGATCACTCATTGTGACTGATGGCTATTGGGGGATAAAGCTAAAAATCCAGCCGGCCGCATAGGGAAGAATACCCTACTCACATAACGCAACGGACTTGTCCGAGTCTGAGCAAGGGGTCATTTGAAGATTCGGGAAGGGGATGCTGGTACACTTAAGAGGCAAGTCGATCAGCAAAACGACTGACACAGAGAACAGGAGATAGTACTACAGCCTGGTCAACGTCTGTACTGGTGAAGCCAGGGGGAAACACGCTGCGACGATTCGCAGCGGGAAGAGGCTTCGGCCAAGGAATCACCTCAGAGCAGTCGACCATACCATCAGGGTCCTGGCCGAGGATAGCAAGCTTGGCCATAGCACCTCCGAAGGCTTTCGCCATCCCATTTTGATTGTTGACGAACGACTGCCATGTACAGGCAGTACGTGCGTCTGGTCATCATAGATTAGCCTTTATCCGTTCGTTTCGTCAACGGAAATGGAAGGGGCGAAGGCACTTACCTCGAGCAATCTCAGCATCAGACATGAGACGCATCTCCCCCACGAGTGGCGACTCGACTCCACCCCAGTCTCCAACTGCCCCAGGGTCTTGCTTACCGCGAAGTTGTACCTCCAGAAAGAATTGTGTGTCGAACAGGCCTGGGGTAGAATCAAGGAATGCACCGGGAGCACTGGGGTTCATGTTCTTGGAGCCGGCAATCGAGTGGCTGTAGCGAGACTCGTGAGGTGGATGGCTTCTTTTACAAGGAACATACTAACGAGGCTAGAAGAGCGACTACTTCGTCCGAGTTGAACCCTGCATCAGCAAAGCGCGCTAAGATAACATCGGTGGAATCGGATGGCCCAGGACTTGTGTAGTCAGGAGCCGGTGCAGTTGCATTGGGGCGACCAAGACGAAATTCCAATCGAGGAGCACCGGGACAGTTACTCATTCCAACGGCACTGGCAAGTTGGATCCTGCACGCCGCGTGGGATGGGTGAGTACTACGTAGCTGTGTGGTGAGTAGTTCTACGTACAAATCGCCGGGAGAAATGACATCTTCAAACTGCGAGAGGAACTGGGCTTGCGCCTCCACGATGTTGTCGAGTCCGGCATTGGCGGAATATTGCGATTCAATGTCCCAAAACGACATTATGGAGCCATCAGCCCCCCCACCGCTACGATGCGGGGATCATGAGTCTACTTGTGATGAAAGTTAATGGAAAAGCGTACCCAGAGGAGCCCTTGGACGACGAGAACGCGATCGCATCGTGGTAAGCGAGACGAACTGACTGGCGAGCTTCTTTGCCACATTGACCACCATGGAAAAAATGCTCCTGGAGGCAGTCAACAATCGGGTACAACACACAACAGGCGGCATTGGTCGCAGTGTGGATACCATCAGGACAAGAGACTCGGCGAGTCAAGGCAGCTGTAAGTACTTGATCAGATCCATCTTGGAGTTGACCAAGAGTCCATGGAGACGTACCATTAGTTCCACAAACGTAAACAATGATGAGGACCGCAAACCAGCACCACAGCACCATGATTGAGAGAGTAAAGGTAGAAATTTTGTTTGAGGGTCAGAGAATGAAGGTACGCCATTGTTTTTTGAGACAGAAAGCGGCCCATTTATACCACAGAATGATTTGTTCGTGTATCAGAGTGTTGTGTTAGTGGGCACGCTCGGCACTTGCGCCACCGGGAATACCGGGAACGTACTAAAAAGTACTAGCAGCAAACAGGAGGCACCATAGTCACTGTTAAGTGTAAGTCTAGTCGTCGAGGGTCGTATGTGGGGGAACCCCGACGTATTGAAAGCCAACGAAAGGGGGACGGTATTTTGGTTTTCTCGAGAGATAAAGGTGAAGGATAAATACTGACTTCGCGTATTTGAGTTTGACCTCGACATAGTCACGTCAGTAGTGCAAGACAAACCAGTGCCAAGGAGGCAACACGGCGAGCCTTGAGAGACCGAGATGACCGGTGCCAAAATACTAACGGAACTGGAACTAAGAGATGGTGGTGGTGGACTGTGTGACGGAGATGCCCGGGCCGACTCGGAATACTCTCGGAATGAACTTCCACGCGCAGATATCCAGCTGGAGCTATCCAACCAGGGATATCTTTTCCCGAGCCGAATGCTCATCAAGGCCTCCAGCATCGCTATTCGGGACAGGAACAAGATTGCTATGGCGATCGCAGGTAGCGCACTGCGGCCATGGGTCGCCAACGTTGTAGTCTCCGGCCGAGGCAAGTCATCTCTCACTCTAAGAGTCCCTCAGTAATATCCGGAGTAGCAAGAATTAACGCACAAAAGCGATATTGCATTAGGTATTGCGCGGGTACATACACTCCCTAGATCTTTGGTCCTTCTAGGCTTATCTATCTATCTGCAGCTCCTCTCCAGCTGGGACCACACTCTGTCAATGTAGTGCTCAACTCCGATAGCAGCAAACCTTACATAATTCTCCTCGTCATCACTGACATCGCCCTACTTCTCGCCATGAACGCTGGCTTGTTCCGTTGGCGCGGTAATGGAGGTGCCAGGTTCGTTATTGGTGGCCTCCTTTGGAAGCAGTGGATAACGATGCTATGATGCCCTCAGTTCGGTGACGTACTTTTGGTTCGCAAGTGTGCCGTGTGGCTGCTCCTTGCCACAGGTGCAGAGGTTCCAATAGTGGTAAGTCCGGCATATTCTCTTGCACAAGCATGTTTCGCTCATTGCCATGTAACGTAGCAGGTGCTTTTCATTTTGAATCTAAATGGCATCGTGGTTTTATATCCTATACGTCGACGAAGAATGGTGGATCGATCGCAATTCTGCTATAAATCTCTAGGCCCACTCAACCTGGTACATTCTTGATTATCACAACACTAGTGATGCTCTTACAACACAGATCTGTCAGCTTCCCGTCACGGTGGCGATCACATGACAATCGCTGTGACACGGATGTATCGCTCTCTGACTGGCTTTACCACTTCTACCACTGAGGTGTACAAGGATTCCTCTCTTCTCCCGCGCCCACTGTTTGACGATAATCTCCGGAAACCGCATAAGCAAAGTCTCCCAGTTACGGTGGAATCAAACCCCATTCAATCGGCAATCGGATTTAGGTGACCGTCGATACTGGTCATACCACTCATGACCACAGTCAAGTCATTGATGAGCCATCCTAATTCGTACATGAACATAGGGGAGTAGCCGTGCGACTCGGACCAGTCGCATATATTTGAGACTCAAGCACAACCGGGAGAGCTTGTCTCAGGTTCGAGTCTGGGGACAGAAACGGCGGTTAGATCTTCGAAGCTTGTACGGCTCGTATATTGTAGGCAAGTGAAAAAAGTTGCAAAGTTGGAGTATAATTGTATTAACTATGTAGTAACAACTGATAAGTGGGTACACTAATCTCACGTCTTAGAGACGCTAATTTGTGATCAAGGGCTACAATAACCGGAACTGGCAGAGTAGCCTTGCGGAAATCCCTGATTGGCCTTGACCTGAACATGGACTACGTCCGAGTCTGGGCCATACCCAGTAACCCCACTAGGACTAACTTGGATTTGTGGGACTGCTTTTGAGTCCAAGTGCCAATTCACGTCTCATGTCGAGGGTATTTTCAAATCGATACCGCTAATAACTTCGTTGTTGGATGCTACGGGATGCTGAAATGAGTTATAGTGCAAGTACCGTAACTGGTTTACAGTGGTCGTATCCGGGTATCGAGATAGAACCCACTACAGGCCGACGCCAACCATCATCATTTCGAAGCACATAGGAGATCACTTCCACCCTGTAAACGCGCGACATGCCAGCCATTGGACACAAACCGGCGGCTAAAGACCAGCCGAAGAATGTCGTTGACACATGAATCGTCCGTTTCAATCTCAGCCGCTCATTACCGTCAATTAAAGTCGGCAACCATTTTTCTTTATGCCCTTACGGTATCATACTGTAAGCCGCAAAACTTTTGTCGTCATCATGTGGCCTCATGGTATTTCCTCCCCTGATCTCCTTCCACGATTTCCTGTTTCGGGAAAATTCTTCCGCTCTACCGTTTGGCATCAGGAATTCTGTTCCGCGACCTGCTTCCATGCGTCGATCATCACGCAAATCACAGCGCCTAAAAAGGTGTATGCGAAACGCTAACTGACTCGGAATGTTCAATTCTTGAGTCGGACTCATGTACCAACGCTGATCTTGCGTTACCTATTTCTCTCGCCACTTGGTGCGCAGGCATGCCACAAGGGTAAGTTTGCTACTACGGTAGTATAGCTAACTGAAAGATTGTTGCAAGACATTACAGTGAAATGCCGTCGGTACGCGTGGTTATCATCAAATCTCGTCGCGACCGAGTCGTTCGATAGGAGTGGCAGTATCGCGATACCGAATCGACATGTCGCCTTCGAAACCAAATAAAGCCCATCATTGCCAGTGATCCCAACGGTTCATTTCTCGGCGGCGTCGGTCTATCATACCTACGCACTTTGAGAAGGGTATAGTGCCTCCGGGTATTTATGCATGTGGTTTTGTGTGAGAGTTCTGTTACCCAGAAGCATACGTCCCTACTGTCTACCATCCTTTGCTTGCAAGCTCTAGTCAAGCCCCATGGCTAACTTTCGCGACCCCAAAATAGCCCTGAAGCATTATCGTGAGCACATGTTCAGTACTTGACACTGCCAGGGATGCATTTTGAGGCCTAATGTACTCGCCTCTCAATAGTGGTACTCAAGAGTTTCCATCATACGACAGGTGGTATCTACATGTAGGTCCGCTTTGCTACGTCAACCTATCGCTCTCACGTAAACCCCCACCCTTTCCCAGCTGGGAATATTTCACAACTCTTGGTTATGAATTCGATATCATCCGAGGGCGTCGGCCTCACAGGTGGACGACATGGGTGCGTGACCACAGGCGCTCTTCAACGCCCATCTGCTGCCCTGGACCTGGACTGACCGGTCACTTGGTTAGGTCTACACCTTGACACGCACGGCCACTCTTATGACCGTAATACTTGGCTTCCTCGTTCTTAACTCTACGACTCCAATCAACTGTCAGGTAGGTGGTGCCCCCACATCTGAGTTGACGTCGCGGTCACACCCCAAATGGTCACGCTCCGAAGCTCTGGATCACATCTGATACCGTAGGTGTCCGCTAATGATACGCCGTGGTCTTAGGTCTTCAGGGAGAGTGTACTGAACTCTTTATTCTAGATCTTTGGTTATCTCGGCATTGTTACTGCCTCACTCTTGATTGTTCTTCGCGTGTATGTTTGCTCCGATCCTTTGCCCATTTTCTCTAGGCCAGGTTTTTTAACGAGGATTTCAGCATCGCAATTTGGAAAAATAATAAATCAATTGTGTCGATTGCAATAAGCCTATGGGTGGTCTGTGTTGCGGCCAGGATCCAAGGCATGTCCTCCCCTCCATCTCCTGACAGATGATCGAGAGTACTTGACATTGGATTAGGTATCGCGCGGGTGAATAAACAGCATCAACTGTCTTGGATCTTCTAAACCAACCCATCTCTAGATCCGCTCACATTGGTTAGATTCGGTGTCAACCTGTGCCATAGTCAACTCCCACAGCAGCAAACTTAACTTCATCATCGGCCTCACCACCGACATCGCCTTGCTTCTCATCATGCTGGTCGGATTACTCCGCTTTCGCAGCGAAGCCGGTGGCACATGCAATACTAGAGACCTTCTTTGGAATCAGGTGGGATAGAGACGTTCCCTGGACTGTGATGTCCTCAGTTCCCTGACGGGTTTTTGGTTCATAAGGGTGTCGCGTGGCTTTTCCTTGCCACCGCCGCTGAGGTCCCGCCGACGGTGAGTCTGGGATGTTGTCTTTCACAACCCCTTTACGCTCATCATTTGGTAAACTTTCAGGTGTTAATTACTTTGAATCTGAACGGTACGATGCATTCTTTTCAGTATGTAAACGAAGTATGGTAGATCGAGCTGGGTTCTGCCGGAAATGACAGATCCACTCAACCTTGTACGTCCTTCATTGTTGTGACGTAGGGAAAGTCTCATTTCCATGCGGAACATAGATGTTTCAGGTTCCAGCATTGATCGTAATGACAATCGCCGCGACGCGGATGTATCGTTCTTTGACAGACTTTAACTCTGCTATCACAAAAACGTAAAAATATTATTCCCTTCCTCTCTTCTCCTCGCGCTCACTGATTATGAGAATATCCAGAGATAGGATTTGCGACATCTCGGAGTTAAAGTGGAACCAACCCCCAGTCAACCAGATTCAGGTGACTGTGGATCCTTCGCATGAACTGGACCAAATGTCACGGACGAGCCATCATGGTATGTGCATTAGCAGCCATGTAACAAGACCCACGAACATGAGCCTCGAGGCCGACAAGGAGAATCCGCTTAGTAAGATCGAGTCTCGGATAGGAACTGCAGCTAGATGCTCGTAGTTGGTACCGCCCATCACTAGGCAGGGGATAATGTAGGGGGGTTAAAGCTTGATCCCCGTGATCTTCTATCAACAGGGACAACTAACTCATGAACTTTCCTAGTCTCAGAGTATGTTCATCAATGATAAGAATCATCGGAAGAGAAGCCGTGAGATGGTGCTCGCACTTAGGAAGGACCTAGTCGATGTCAAAGTCAAAGACATCTGTGCGTCCGAGGCCATGCAGATTACTATAAACAATTAAGAACCTGGCAACCTCTGACTGTGTCGGGACCACATCTATCTGGGCCGATCTGTTACACCGTGCTAAAATTTACAGTTAGTGATGAATTGATTGTTGCGTGACCTAAGTGATAGAAATGACGTCGAGCGACAGATCGGATAAGTAGTATGTGCTATGGCGTGTCCCATGAGGTTGAAAGGGTCGAGGATGCGCGGAGATCGTTGCTACCAGCGTCGGATGACTTCGGATTTGGTCAGCATCATAAAGATGCAGAAGCACTCCTGGAAATCGGGGCGATTATCTATGAGGTGTTGCCAACAACTAAAACTCGCAGACGGATCAACAATATACATCGTCCACAACCCACTTCAAGTTCAGTTGGTCTGCAAACTAAGGAGCCTAAACATGGTTTCCTAGTCACCGTCAACCAAGACATTGATTCATGTCGACAAGGATCCCGATGGGTCGATTGTTCATCGACCACAACTTGGAGAGTGGCACAGTAAAATGAGTCTACGCGGTACTAAAAGTAGCCATTTGTGGGCGAGATTTGAGGTTGGAATGCACTGGCACTGGCAGGGTTACACAGCGCCACTAGCTCAACCGAGAATTTACGGGTTACCCCGAATAGGCGACTACGCCACTTGCATTTCAACAGCTATGATGTCAGCGAGCTATGCGCAGATATCCAGCTGGTCCCATCCATCATGAATGCAAAGATTATCTATGGCACTGCATGGTACGCATACCATCCATCAAGGCGTACTAGATCCGAAAAACAGTCCTCAGGAAGAAGGAACGAACTACCGCCCTAGTCGTAAGGGCCGTATTGGCCGGTTTCCGCGCGATAGACACTGGTTAGTTATTCGCTGTATCCTATGCACAACTGAAGGGTACATGATTCTCAGCTTGCCAACCTAAGCACTATCGGTGAGTGATATGGCGTTGGTCTCGTGTAAGAATTTTCTCATGGCCGTCGTTTACAGGGAGGATCTCGTCGGAGACGCTCTCCAAGTCTTATATGAGAAGCACGGATACAAGCGCGAAGATCTATTCATCCAGACAAAGTGAGTAGTGGTACAAAGCGGATTCCTGAAGAAGTAAACACCCTTCGGTTTCTTTCCCAGATTTACGCCAATTGGTGGGCAAGATGTCGCCCAGCCGCTACCGTACGACCCGTCGAGCACCGTCGAGGCACAACTCCGAAGCTCCTTAGCGACCTCTTTACGGCAGCTGCGTACGCCATATCTGGACTCTTACATCCTGCATTCTCCCTTGGAGACTTATGCGAAGACGTTGGAGGCGTGGCGCGTGCTTATGAACTTCCAAGATGAAGGCCTCGTGCGGCTAATTGGCCTAAGCAACACGTATGACCCCGCCGTTCTCGCTCGACTGGGTGAAGATAGTGGCCGTGCCGTACAGGTCGTTCAGAATCGCTGGTACGAGCGGAACGGCTGGGACCGTGAGGTTGTAAAATGGTGTCACACAAACGGTGTTCAGTACCAGTGAGTTTGAGAAGTTTGTCATGCTTTTTGATCGGGCGATAAGTATCGTTGCAGGTCATTTTGGACGTTGACGGGCTCGCCGAGTTTACTCTCACATCCTGCCATCGCTGTTATCGCGAAAGCGAACAATTGTTCACCACCTCAAGCTGTCTACCGCTTTGTCCAGTCGCTGGGTATTACGCCACTCTGCGGAACAACGGATGAGCCACACATGCGGGAGGACGTCGGGGCCGAGAAACTCGACAAAGGCGAGGAGCACTTCAGTATGTTGACAAAGTTCATATGGGGTTAAGAACTCGAAGTGCTTGTCTCGTTAATTAATGTACATTAAAGCGTAGCTCTGGAGAAAAAAGGTATGCTAGATACTGAGAGTGTGTTCTTACAATATTATGAATCCAACGTCCACGCGTTGTCTTTGACAAGCCGCTCTCGCTCCAGAAGGTACTTCCCTGTATTCAGAGCTCAGTGAAACGCAACGTAGTATGAGGGGGCATGAAAGATAAGCGCACCTTCCTTGTACTTCTGGGATTGGTCCGATGCTTTGTGATAATACCATCCAAGCCTATCACTACAACCGACACAAAAGACATCGGCGACGGTGTGGACGCCGGTTCTTTGCGGTGTGACAAGTCATGAGTGGGGAGACACCAAGGGCAATGCTTACAGCAATGGTCTATCTTCCTTGCTACCCATCCTGAGATTGACAGCCGAATGCATCAAACTGCCAAGCGAGGTCAGTTTCTCCCAGTGTCATATATACAGAAGATGCGTACTATCCGCGCCCATCCCGCCCAGAAAACGATTTGCTGATAAGCTCGTCCTTCAGAGCCTGTGTATAGGTCAGGTCAGTCACAGATAACATACGTCTTTAAATATGGCCGAAGGGAGGGAAAGGTGAGATACTTACAATCACGGCAGAGCAATTTGAGCAGTAGAAACTCGGGCGGCCCTCGAAGACGTGCAGCGCTTTAGAAGTGGAGGATTTGTCCGCAGAAGACATGAGGGTTCGAGAACTCCAGATATCAGCAGAAGATAGTCGAATGCCAAGGGCCTGCAGGCCGCCCAAGGACTGAAGAGGACTACTGTATATCCGAGTCATCCCCATTTGGATGCCGAGTCCCGGATCGGGAGCCCGCTATTTACCGTGCCAACACCTAGCGTCAGATAATCTGAACCAACACCGAACCAACCCACCTAACGAGATGGGCAAAAAAAACAAAGGCGATGTGCCGAACCCAAGCAACATCGCAAATCGGGACATCCTTCAGCGGCTTAACTTCCTATATCAGGCTTCTGTATACTTGGAATCTATCTCACGTCAAAATGCGGGACCCGTAGATTCAGGAGCTGGTCCTTCTGGGTGTACCTCAGGGCCTCCAGCGAGTTCCACGGATCCAGAAAAGGAAAAACCGTCAACTACACCACAACCAAAGGCGCAAGGGAGAAAGCGCGGTCGGGCGCGACGTAGAGGGCGAGTCATACGAGCCGCCGACATCGGGCAAGGATATGTGCGTGCTATGAGACTGATTTCGCAGAAGGCAACCATGAAAATGTGGGTGTTTTCGATCAACGGATCTGCGTGTGTTTGCCTGACGCCTGCACTACTAGGGATCCCAGCGTAAAGAGGACGCTGTGCAGGGGTTGCGACACAGTTCTAGTCCCAGGTCTGTCTGCTACCGTTCGAGTCAATAGTACGCGCGAACCCCCATCCCATTCTTATGCTTGAGTCGCTGACTGGCTACATCTAGGGTCCAACGCTCATCGGCACGTTATAACTACAAGCTGTCTTCGCTGTAAAGTGCCACGCCGTATTCCTGCAGCCCCAGTGCCAGACTCCTGCCCTACTCCCCCCGAAGATACAGCTATGGAAGTCGACAAAGCCGAAGGTTCAGCTCCGCTTAAGTCTAAGTGCAGACGTGGACCACCTCCCCGTCCACCACCACTTTTCGAGAGAGAAGGGCATGTCATATTTCGGGGCAATGTACAGATAGAGCCTAAACCTAAGAGTAATTAGAGATACTGTAAACATTATATTTTATAAATACCATTCGTTGTTCTCGTCCCAGCATGATCAAATGCCAGATATCCCGTCTCCGATTTAGCCTTTGGTTAGGTAGTGAAGGCCGTGTAATACCTTGAGCCTTTGTCTCGGCGCTCCTGAGCCTGAGCGCGAACCAGAGCGGCACCAGTAAGCCATGTGCCGGATGACCTGCCCTGAACACTCAAGTATTATAAGGCGCTCTCCCTGCATTCCCACTTTTCTTCAGAACATACTCAGCTAGGATCTATTCTATAGAAACTAACCGAGTTCTTGCATGTTTACACATGCCACATCCTTTACCTCCAGTCGATGACCCTCGCGTACACTCGTTATACAGAGAACATGCTGTTTCTTCGGAGCAGCTCGAGGACGTTAGGCTCGGGAGCGTGGAAGCCTTCGGGTGACCCGCATACCTTGCCTGCGAGTTGTGCGCTTGTCTGATGGAGATTTTTCGGGTTGTGTTCTGGTCTTTTCTATCATGTAGGCGGTTGTTCGTGATGCTTATGCGTTGTAGTAACATGTAATAGAGTTTTCAAGAAAAATTTCATTGGCTGAATCAAGGATTATGTCATCTTTTTTAAGGGCGGGAGTGATATTTTTACACTTGCACAATGTGAAGGTGAAGATGTGAATCTTGAAATGTGAGTATTGTCGCAAAGTTGGGCAAGAGTGTCGTATTATACAAATTCTAGACCTGTGTCATCAACTTTACCAAGATCTCTTTGACTGTCCTCCTCCTCCACACGCCGTCCTTGTTTTCGATACTCGTATGTACCCGAGGATTCGTTGCCATAAACATGATACCAGCCATCATCTCGTCCTCTGGCCCATCTCGAACGCGCAGCCGATGTGAGACGACACGTGGCACGACCTTTGCAACATCAACCTCTGACACATCCCATTTCACATGAGGGTCCAAGTGTAACCATTCCGCCTCCGAACCTTCCGCTGTGGATGCTGGCCGCCGTGATGGCGTGGTGAATGGCCCTGTCTCGGCCCAATGCAATTGCACATCAACATCCGCAGCGCCTCCGTGATGGAGGGACAGCGAGCTTCCGGCTGCAGACGTGATTGAGAATGCAGCGGCTTGCTCGACGAGAGCAGTGCCCACGTCGCCCGCGCAAAGAACGCGGTGCGCGCGCGCCAACGCTTCTGCATCTTGCACGCAGCGTATGCCGAGCAGCGTCCCGTCGAGTTCATGGTGGTGCCGCGCCGCGGCAATCAGGTCCGCTGTATACAGTCGGAGTGAGGGGTGAATGTTTACGTGTGTCAGCGTGCTGAGGGAGCGTAGACGGGGGAGGAAGTTGCGTGGGAGTATTGGAGTTGGTGTGATGGGTGGCGCGGGCGCAAAAGATATGGAAGAGGATTGCGTGCCGGAGAAGTTAGATGGAACATATGCGGCATGTGCTTCTCGCGTGCTGGGATGCAGGGCAACGGCCACGCTTAGAGAAAACTTGTCGAGCTGCACGGATGCCGTGTCGTAAGATTTGTGGGAAGGACACGCCATGAATGCATGACGTACCAAACTTTTATGAATCGACGGTCGCTCGCGGGGGTCAAATGAACATACGTACACGAGAATAAAGTCCTCGGGAAGTTCCACAGAGGAAGATTCAGCGTCTTGGAGACCCTCGCCAAACGAAACACGATTCTCCAGCAGCGTACGAAGTACGGCGCGATGACATGGCACGCTGGAGTGCTCAAGTCCAGTCAGCACAAGAGCTGTCGGCAGCCACGAATTCCCCGATGTTTGTTGCACTTGTGGCCTCTCGGGTTCGATGAGTCCCGATGAATTAGAACGCGTTACAGTCGCGTGGGACAGATGATGTCGTGGTGGCCTGGATCTCGCGTCTTGACGTTCGCGTGGGGATGTGGGGGATGTATCGGATGATGAAGCATTCGGTTCGCTAGCCTGCCGTCTGTGACTTCCCGAGGTAGCAGGGTGAGAACGCGAGTGTTTTGTGCGCATCTTGCCTGGCGGCGCTCCCTGATAGGGAGAGCAAAAGATGGATGGGACGAATGACGAGGGAGACACATCTGACGGAGGTGCTATCCTGTGTTTGTGAGTTGTGTAACCAAGTATGTCGGTGCAAATCTAGCATGCATGATGAGCTCATACAGGAATATAAGGGGAGAAGGGAAGGGGATGATGAATCTACGCTGATATACAGCCGAGAACCGTCACACACTTATGAACAGCGTAGAAAAGAGCCAAAAGAGACTACTCACAAGGGTAGCCAAGCTCTGGACAATAGCAACGTCCTCTTCCTTTGTTCTCAATAAGACATGTTTATTCCCAGCCATGATGGAGAGTATGATTGATTGAAAGATGACGGGATCGAGGGGGATACCAGGAGCGGTGACACGGACATATTTCAGTACCGAAGCAAAGAAGTCGGGCGTCCCTGGAACGCCCAAGCGGGGGAATGCGTTTTGAGGTAAATCTGGGTTGGCCGAAGATGTGTCGCTCATCGCGTCAACGTCACAAGTGTAAATCAAAAATGATGGGAAGGAAGTGCGAATAGGCACGTGACCTGCTAGATTGGCCAAAATGTATAACAGTTGCTTCACATTGACGTTCTCCACCCAGCTTTATTGTCGCCCCGAGCTCCCTTGTCCTTGTCGTATTTCCCCGGTCCCCTGATTCCCATCTCTTCCTCCTCCCTTCACACGGGGCCTCCGCCTCATCCCCCCAGTGTGGGACCGCGCATGGTCCTCGACGAGGTTGATTTCCCCCACCATCAATTCGAACGCGTAGTTTGCTTTTATTTGATCAAGCAATCCTCCTCCCCCTCCTCCACCCCATCACATTTTCCCAGCTAGCAGATGGCGGACCTTCTGACGGTGGTCCCTGGCTCACGCCGTCCCATTCGCATCGACTCGACGGGCGTCGTCGTCAATATCGCCATCCAAAGATCTGACCATTCCCCGTTTTCCTCCAAAATAGGCTCAAACACGTCAGCCTCCCGCCGGAAGCCGCCCACTACGTACAGATCTCCCTCCCTGCAGTTCCCAAGCGATTTGTGCATCGAGCGCTCTGGTCAATGCATCCGTCGTTCACCTTCGGGTCACGGTCCGCAATCGGCGCCATCCACGCGCTCTTCTCACGCGTCACCTGGTCACGGTGGCGCGATTGTGCCTGCCCCTAATTTACTCGCGCCGGCAGTCAAGCCGAAATACCCGATGAAACCTCCGCTGCCCATTTATCATCCTCTCGGCCCGCTGGCGCTCTCCCTCCCCCAACTCGATTTAGGCGCGCATCCACAGAATTCCCTGAATCAGACCGAGGATGCTGCTCGCAACTCTACTCCGCGCTCTCGCCGTCCCGCTGCCAGAATACGCGATGCGGCCGACATGGATAGTGTGGATGTGGCCACGCCACTAGCTGTGTCTACTGACCCGGCGGCAGCACCAGACAAGCCGAGTCCGCGCAGGCGACGCAATGGCGGACAAACTAATTCTCGTCGTCGTCGTCGTGAGGCCGACGATGGCGATGCGACCTACCCCGCGAAGCGCACACGCGCTAATCGTGCCCCTGTTGCGCCCTCGGACGGCGGCTCTCCTGGTAATGGGGGGGCAGATACTGCGGAGATGGATGGATCTGAGGAAGGCTTGAAGGCTCCCGAGAGGCGATCGACCCGTTCGCGCGCTGCAGCTCAGGCAAAGCCGGCCACCGTGAGGAGAAATTCGAGTGAGAGCGATAGGACGCAGACCTCCGTCTCTGTGTCCATTGCGGGTGGTCAGCCGAGGAAGGACGATGCTGACACCATTCTACCTAATGCCATCGTTCGCGCTTCGGCAACATCGTCTGGTCAATCAGATACCATACCAGTAGCCAAGGGTGTACTGGAAGAACCTCCAGCGCAAGGCGCTCAAACTGGTGTGCCTACACAGGCGAAGGCTCCAGAGACTCCGATAGTTGGGGATGAAGCGTTAGATGGTGCGGAAGATTTGTCACCTGGGACATATGTTATCGGTACCTCGCAAAAACCTGAAGGAGGCAAGATTGATGAGGAGGGTGGGTCGCGTTCACCGCCTTCCTAACTGAAATATGCGATCTCCGAACAGAAGTATTGGATTTTCCTCGTATCACATGTACCTTGCTTTCTTTTTTTGGCGCCGCAGAAGTACACATGTACACCTGTTGTGGTCGTCTCGCTCCCGCTTTCGATCGACCCAGTTCTCTATTTATGTATTGGATATGTGTACATTACAGCCGATCTCAGTAGTAACATCACCACACCACAACTCGAGTCAGCTGCGCTCTCGATTTGAAGCTTTGAAGTCTAATGCTCGCTGATTTCGCGATGATGTCAAGGGCTTGGTCACTGATTATCGATCACTTCATCATACATCAAGATTACTTTATCGCATAGGAAGAAGGGCCAAAATGCACACGTGGCGACTGATCACTACCGAAGAATTTGCGAAGTATATTTACGCGAGATAGGCGATGCGCAACGGTATTTTTGTTTCTATCGACCACCTGCGACTCGGAGTCCATGAGTACTCCTCGCCTAGCACCTGTCAGTCATAGGTGGGTGAAGGTAACGTGAAAGTGAGTGAGGTACCTCGGGTCGCCGAGGAAACCGCATGCTCAGTAACCCGGATAGAGACAGCTATTCGTTGTTCTATCACTCTGTGGTCCTGCGGCCGATGCAGGTGGTCAACGGTCAATGAACAATCGCGGATGTCTCCACGTAACGTGGCACAATCCGATGTTCCATTGTTGGCTTTGTTCCGCACGCAGTCCATTGTCAATTACCCCAAAAGCCATTCACCGACAGTCACCTCCAGGAATGGAAACTAAAGAGCGATCACGGCACTAACACATGCACTTAGTAGGCTTTCGCTCTAGTAAAAATACTTTGGCTTTTCGTTCATGAAGGAATAGCTGCTGAGGCCTCCAATTCCTATGCCGCAAAAAACCCGACTTACCTTCTGATGGCCACGCTTACGAAGCTCTGGAAAGGACAATCGTCCCTACTCCGCAGCTATAAGGTTGGCCTAAGTGGTTGGGGGTCAATAGTATGAACCTGTGTTGGTATTCCCACCCGTGGAGTCCCCCTCTCACCTGCCAGTGGTCTAATGTGTGGCTCCGGACTCCCACCGATGATTTCCCTTTGGCCTTTCATGTTCATCTCTCCTCCAGTATCCAAAGGAAGGCGAGCCTTTCATTCCAGGGAAGAACGATACCAATCACATCGAGGGGGTGACAACCACTCAAACGGAGCCTTCTCACCCGGCGTTGATCTCTCACGTACGCCTCTTCT
The DNA here is from genome assembly GCA_003316435.1 of Russula virescens. NCBI lineage: Eukaryota > Fungi > Basidiomycota > Agaricomycetes > Russulales > Russulaceae > Russula > Russula virescens. The sequence goes on along the minus strand of QFEY01005909.1, from coordinate 23,428 downwards.
TTCACGTTGAGACGCGCCTTTTGTCAGGCCGTGTTGACTGACCACTGGCCGTAATCAAGTTCCAAACCATGCCAAGGACTTTGATACAGTGGATCCGGCGGGTTCCTACTATGTCGAATTGCAATCGTCGCTCCCCAGGGTGTTTACTGAATCTAGGGATAATTTATCGGAACGTATAGATTGGCCCCCACCTTTGAAGCAGGAAGGTGGCCGCCGCGTCACGGTATCTAAACCTGAAGAAACGCCGTTCTATAGAAAATCTTCGTTCCTCATCGGTCTGGCCCTTGCCCTCGTTATCGGAATTAGCCTGCTCTTTTTGCTGTTGTATCCGGTCGTCGGCGCCATTGCCCAACATGTTGTGAATGCCTCAAGACTGAATGTCGATAGGGTGGCAATAGCAGACCCGACAAATACTTCGTAAGTTTGATCCTTCGCAATGCCCATTGTATGGCGCTGAGCCCCGTGCTACCCTCTAGATTCTCACTACATATGGATGGTTGGGTAATACAATCTCCTCTCTTGAAATATTGCCTGCTGATATCCCCGTCAAGGTCTCGCACGCGGGCATCTTCTCTGCCCAGATTAGCTTCGTACAACCCCTGCGCGTCTCCTGGGTTAATGGCTCCGAAGAGATCCCACTGGGCCTTTTCGATCTCCAGCCGCTCAGTGTCAAGAAGAAACGCATATATATAAATCAGACAACCGATTTCAACATCACGGACGAGAACGCGTTCGGCCAGTTCACGCAGTATCTGATTACATCGAACAATTTCACATTGCGTCTGCGGAGCAATAGCCTACATGTGCGAGCACTGGTGTTCCCAGTTTCCAAGGGCGTGCGGTTAGAGAAGGACCTGACGTTGAGCGGTGGGTGGCATATTGAGCTTACGATGTAGGTTAGGATGACGACTCACTTTCGGGATCATAGGTATCAACAACTTTGAGGGAAATGTCGTTCTCAAGGAATTTCAACTACCAAGTGGCGGTTCCGAGGGTGGCATCAACTTCTATGCTATGATCACACTAATGAATCCGAGGTGCGTTACAATGTTTCGACTTGGGGTATTACCTTCAATGGAGAGATTGATAGCCCGTTCCAAATGAACCTTGGTACGGTTGTATTCAATCTGTTGTATGTAAACATGTTTCTGGGGCAGGGAATCGGGACAAACACGACGATCGTAAGCACTTTCGCTTGCTTCCGACTTTGCACGCCGACGCGGTTCCGTAGGCTCCGGGTTCGAACGACATCGCGTTATCCGGCCAACTTGTTCTGCCCAGCGGTTCGGGGTCAGAGCTCGTGGCTCTTGGACATACCTTAATCCAATACAGCAACAGCGATACATCTCGCCTAGTTGCACAAGGCGTGTCTACCCTGCAAAATGACAATACGAGCATTTCGTGGCTGAGTTCGGGGGTGCAGGCACTTAGGCTGGACGTGCCTATTGTCGCATCACCAATTGTACAAACCCTCATTGATGGTGCTAGTCTCACTCTCAACGCGGCTAACATCACGTACGTATTTCGTGCATTTGGCAGCTCATCGGCTCATTGTATTAGGAATATCTCGGACGCTGGATTCAATTTGACGCTTGAGGGTGCTCTCGCCAACATTGGTCCTTTAGATGCCGTCATCGAATTTGAAGAGCCAGTCACGTAGGTGTTTGACGTGCATCCTTTATAACCCATCTCATGCTGCCAACGTGGCTAGCATCACCTGGAAGGGACAGGATATTGCAACCATCACTCTTCCCCCAAGTATGTGCCGGTGTAATTGCATGATGCGTGTGTTGATAGTGGGCAGTTCATGCTGCCGCCAATGTTGGGGTCCCGGACTATTACGTGAATGCTTACCTCACGATTACCGATGAGGAGCAGTGAGTTCTGGTAGCCATTCCTTCGGGGATAACACTGACAATATTTCTCGAGGTTCACCGCATTCACCACCTTCCTTTTACATAACTCCAGTTTCACTTGGACGATCCACACCACCAACCTTCGTGTTACCGCGCTCGGTACCATTTTCGATGGGGTTTCATTTAGCAAGGACGTTACATTAGAGGCTTTCAACGGCCTTCCTGGCGTAACGATCAGCAACTTCCAACTTCCATCCGACGATCCCGAGGGTGGAATTCACATCGAGACAGATTCGCTCATACCGTCACCCGCTCGTTTGTGTTATTAACCATGCATAACCCTTACGCTTTCTCACGTCCATTCTAGAGCTCGGTATAGAATTGGGTACGGTTGGCTTCCAGGCGTCCTTCGAAGGAACACCAGTTGGTCGTAAGGCTTTCCCTCTCCTCTTTTCAGCGCGTCCCCATAACATTTATGGTAGCTCTATCGATAACCTCGTTAACCCTTGCACCACTTTCCGCGACTGAAGCGCATCTATCTGGCCGTATCACATCGAAGTCAACAGACGAGCTTGTTGGCATCGGAAAGCTCTTCTCCCAGTTCCTCGCAGGTCAAAATCAGACTCTCAGCGTACAGGGCGTCTCCGTACAGCCGTCCGGTACTGTCGCGGTCGGTTGGCTGAGCAGCGCCTTCAAGACCCTGACATTACAAGTCATCCTCCCGGGACAGATTTACCAAGTCCGTTTTATTTCACGTCGAAAATACATCGCCTTTACTTACCTTTCCTTTTTCGAAGTTCATCAACTCTATCACAATAACTGACCTTGAGGTTATCATGACAGAGCAGAGTGAGGCATTCGAACCGTTGACGAGCTCCCAGCATAGCCTTGCAACGTACAAGAATCCGTTTGGGTTCTCCTTACAAGTGGTGCAGGCCACAGAGGACATCATTCTTGGTGCAGGCGGCCAGGGCGCTGCTGAGGTTCGTTCTTTTTGCCCGAGTCGTCTTCACGATCTGACGGGGTATCTTGGTATAGCTCACGTTGCCGCAGTCCAACAGTGTAGGCGGTGTATCCACTGGGAATATCGCAGATCTCGAGATTTCGTTCTCGAATCAACCACTTCATTCCTTGGACAATCTAGCCTTTGCCACATTCCTTGCAGCTGTCACTGATATCCAAAGTTTGGAGTTCGAACTGAAAGGATCGGCAGACGTCGTAGCGAGGACCACGATCGGCGACATACCCATTTCTAACATTCCTTTCAATGTTACATCCGCTATCGAAGGTAAACTTGAAGCCCTGAATTCTTGACCCTTAGGCCCATGTTAATGGCAATTACGTACGCAGGTATGAATAGCTTCGAAGACATCGCCGATCTTGGAGATGTTACAATCACGGGAAGCGGTGGAAACGGCGGAAACCAATATATCAACGCGGACCTCACGACTACCCTCCAGAACCCATCTAATATCACCCTCCAGACCAATAACATCTCTCTCGCTGTCTTCTACGAGGACACAAATATTGGTCGCGCAGTCATAGAGGTCTGCTCTTTTCTCCTACAAAAGCTAGACGGATTCTAATTCTCACTTACAGATACTGAACCTTGTCCCGGGAGAGAATACGATCTCAGCCGAGTTCCACTACGAACCCGATAATGCGAACGACACCACCGCTCAGAGCTTCCTCAGTCAATTCATCCAGACAGGCGACACCCTTCCGCTAACCATAAAGGGTGATTCGTCAAGCTCCCCATACGCATCGTTAGTCCCCGCATTACAAGGGATCTCACTCACCTCTAACCTCACTGGTGGGTCCCTGATTTTCATTACCCTTTGAGTATCCTCAGCGTACTCTTCCAGGCCTCAACGTCCCACCAATAATCACACATATCAACGTCTATATCCCACTGTCGGCCATTCTTGACAACCTCGTGTTTGTCGACTTCGATGTCAGTCCTCTCCAACCGGAATGCAGTGCTACGGGCTGATATGAGGTTTTGCTTGCCTACTAGATTGCAAATCCACTTGATGTGGACATGCACATTACATTCGCACAGGTTGATGCTGCTATAGGCGGAGAAACATATGCGCACTTTGACGAATCTTTCACTGGCTTTACTGTTCCGGCCAAAGGCACGGCGAACAGCGGAAAGTTTGGCAACGTGGTTCTCACGAAGGGTGCCCTCGCTTCGCTACCGATCATTCCGTTGGGTCACCTCGGTGTATCGGCCACGACCACAGTAATGTACGTATCTGATTCGATGACTCGGAGAACGGGAGATTTTGATACAGATGGGTTTCTCAGGATTGGCGACGGCGGATATACTATTCCATGGTTACACCTCATGCAGCTCAACGTGCCAACAAAATACGATTTATCGGGATTGTCTCTCGACGACTTACACCAGGCACTTGCAAATTCGACAGCAAGACTGCACTGACAGCGGTGATTGGCGACACTCAATCCCCTGTGAACACTGTAACAGCCTGAGCGGCCGGTATTGCCAAGGGTAGTTTGAAACCGCGGATACGAAATACTGGTACGAACTGATGATTGCAAGTTGTGGAACGAGTCGACGGTCTATGTTTACCACCTTTGTCAGTGACAATCGATGGGAACATTTCGTACTGTCAAATGTAGCTACGTCCTGTTGATCGGTCACGTATGATCGAATTTGTATTTTCAGCTTTATTTGTCCGTTTAACTTGTGGAAGTTGTTGGGGTAGATCCCTCCGGATATTCGTGTTTGACTAATTGTAACAGGTTACAAGATTGCTTGATTCGGAAAACCCGTAAAGAGAAACGTTTGTAAACGAGTTTCGTATCGTCCTGTACTCCATGTGACCCGTTTTCATCATGGATTTGAATCATGGAAGAGGCGGCTAGGGGTAGACCAAACAACTCTGGGTCAGTGTGTGCGGGTAACGCGGTGCGTAACCTGGGACGGTGAAAGTCTACGGAACTATGGAGGACGCAAACTGTCTTTGGGAAACCTCGCAAATCTAGAGGCTGTGCTAGCCAACGGCGTGCATGTTTTGAAGCAGGCATGGAAGACAACGCCTGTGTGTGGAAGAGTAGAAGAGTAGAGAAGAAGGTCGATTGATAGGGACCCAGGGACATGGAGAGTGAGCAGAACGCCATTCTAGTGTAATGCTGCTGCGAGGGCGAAGCACAATGAAGCACAAAGGTAGCACACGGGAGAGCATTCCAGATAGGAAGGTAAAGATGGGCTCCGCATACGGTGCAAGGTACAATGTGACAGGGCTCGTAGGCAAGAGTGACAGAAGCGCGGCGAGCAGCCTGAAGGTGGGTGACCGAAATGGATTTACGTGAGGTGATAGAAGACAGGCGTGGTCGATATTGCTAACAACGAGTGAAGGAAGGCAACCCATGTAATGACAGAGGTTGTGTTGTCAAAAAAACCCGTGGGGAGACGATCTGCTAGACACAGTAGTGGAGGGACACCGGGAAGGAACTTGAATGCTCGCTAAGCCTATCCATCCTTGATTATGGTGGCAAAAGTGCCATATAGTAGAGAGGATGCAAAAGATGGGAAAACGGAGGGTGAAAGGGAAGTAAGGTAATATGATGATATGTAGAGCAAAGCGGCGGCGGTTAAGACGCGACGGGAGAGAACAGTCAACGCGTCGAGGAGATGATGTCGTGTCATGGCAGTACTAGTGTCATGGCCAACGGTTTGCTCGGTCCGGGTTTTTTGATATCACGCGATACTAAACAGGCCACGTTATCCTCCGAGACAACTGCGACCTGTAGCACTCCCAACATGCAGCAGGGACCAACCCCAGAACCCCAGCCAGGGCGCCAGCGGCCAGCTCTACTCGCGAGCAAGAAAAGCCCAACAAATCGGAATCCGACTCGCAACCCGTCGACGCGCTAGCCGACTCACCCGCCCTCGTCAACTTACTCCACAGCATCCCCTCGCCTTTGGTTGCTCTCCTGATTCACCTAGCCATACCGGTCTCGTCTGGTGGGCAACCGTTTTTTTCTCCGATTCGGCGCTCAGGTCCGTCCCGCGTCTATTTTGTCTCATAGAACCCACGAACTGACGGATCTCATAAAGGAACCTTCCTTTTGTGTTAGGCTTCCTCCTAGTGTGCTTCAGATGCCAGCAACCACAGGAAGACGCGTCGCCTCCCATGAATGAGGTGTCTGTCCAAGCGGTAGTGACCTCGCGTCCGTTGTTCACCGATCGATGAAGCACCAGGTGGTGCAGAGGATCCACCACCTGTTGGTACCTTGCAAAAACTTGAACCTGAAGATGTGAGGAAGGTAGACTGCAATCACCGCCTTCCTGACCGAAATACGTCGTCTCCGAACAGAAGTATTGATTTTCTTCGTATCACATGTACTTTGCTTTCTTTTTGGCGCCGCAGAAATACTCGTGTACTACACCTATTGTGGCCGTCTCGTTCCCTCTTTCGATTAACATATTTATGTATTGGATATGTGTATATTGCAACCGACGAGGAATATCTCGGTAGTGACACCACCACATCACAACCCGAGTCAGCTGGGCTCTCGATTCCTATTCATATTCGCTGACTTCACGATGATATTAAGGGCTTTGTCATTAATTATCGATCGCTGCGTCAAAATTCCGCACATTCTCACACAAGAACGAGGGCCAAAATGGACACGTGGACTCGGAGGTTGTTCACTACCGATGAAACAGAGGTGCTAGGCGAGGAGAATTCATGGACCCGCAAGTGACCCCGCGGTCGATAGTACAATCCACCCGTAGCAAATTTTAAGTCATAGGTGGCTTAACCTCACACGTGGCTCTGGTCGCCATGCTCAGTAGCCCTGGCAAAGACAGGCATTCGTTCTATCGTTCTGGTCCTGTGGCCGATGCACGCACTCCATCACACGCATGCCAGATGGTCGGAAACCCGATCGATCTGCGGTGTCTCACGTAACGTAGGTGGCACGATCCGTGGCTCTCTCCTGCTCTGCTCTGCAAGGCATCCACCAACTTTATTCTTGGTAGTTATCTCCAAGAATAGAAATTGACGAGCGGCCTTCACTCCAGCAAAAATACTTTGGCTTTCTTTCATGAAGGAAAAGCTGCTGTGGCTACTAATTCCTATCATAAGCTGCAAAAAAAACGACTTTGGTCTGCTGGCCACACTTACGAAGCTCTGGAAAGGACGGGAAGGACGATCACCGGTGACTGATGACCGATAGGTGGGCTCGCTGGCACACTGTAATGACATCCATCGAGAGAAAGCACATGGTCCACAATCCCAACCCTCCTCCGCGGTTATAAAATTGGCCTAATTGGTTGGAGTTCAATAGCATAACCCTGTGCTCGTATTCCCACCCGTGGACTTGTCATGCCATCCATCGAGTGAAAGCACATGGCACACAATCCCACCGGACCAACTCCCCCTCTGCGATTATAAGGTTAGCTTATTTGTTTGGATGTCAATAGCATGAGCCCACCCGTGGACTCCTCCTCCTCCCTCCGATTATTTCCCTTTGGCCTTTCGTTCTCGTCTTTCCTTCGGTATCCAAGGGAAACCGAGCCTTTGGTTCCATGGAAGAACAATACCAACCACATCGAGAGAGTGACAACCACTCAAATCCAACCTCACCACAGGTTGACCTCTCATGTACGCGTTTTCTTTCGTGTTCAGATGCGCCTTTCGTCAGGCCGTTTTGACTGACCACTTGCCATACTCAAGTTCTAGACCATGCCGCGGACTTCGGTACAGCGGATTTGGCGAGCTCCTACTATATCGGAGTACAAACATCGCCTGTAGGAGTGCTTGGTGGATCCGGGGATGATTTATCGGGGCATACAGAAGGGCCTCCGCCTTTGAAGCAGGAAGGCGGCGTATCCAAACCTGAAGCAACGCCGTTCTATAAGAAACGTTCGTTCCTCGTCGGTCTGGCCCTCGCTCTCGTTACTGGAATCAGCCTGCTCTTTTTGCTGTTGTATCCGGTCGTCGGCGCCATTGCCCAGCATGTTGTGAATGTTTCGAGACTGAATGTCAACAGGGTGGCAATAGCAGACCCGACGAATACCTCGTAAGTTTGATCCCTCGCGATGACCATTGTATGGCGCTGAGCCCCGTGCTACCCTCTAGATTCTCACTACATATGGATGGTTGGGTAATACAGTCTCCTCTCCAACTCGAAATCTTGCCTGCTGATATCCCCATCAAGGTTTCGCATGGAGGTATCTTCTCTGCTCGGATTAGCTTCGTACAGCCCCTGCACGTCTCCTGGGTTAATGGCTCCGAAGAGATCCCACTGGGCCTTTTCGATCTCCAGCCGCTCAATGTCAAGAAGAAGCGCGCATATATAAACCAGACAACCGATTTCACCATCACGGACGAGAACGCGTTCGGCCAGTTCACACAGCATCTGATTACATCGAACAATTTTACATGGCGTCTGCGGAGCAATAATCTACATGTGCGAGCACTGGTGTTCCCAGTTTCCAAGGGCGTACGGTTCGAGAAGGACCTGACGTTGAGCGGTGTGTGGCATATTGAGCTTACGATGTAGATTAAGATGACGACTCACTTTCGGGATCGTAGGCATCAACAACTTTGAGGGAAATGTCGTACTCAAGGAATTTCAACTGCCAAGTGACAGTTCCGAGGGTGGCATCAACTTCTACACTGTAACCACACTGATGAATCCGAGGTGCGTTATAATGTTTCAAGTTGAGGTATTACCCTCAAGGGAGAGGCCGTTAGTCCGTTCGAACTGAACCTCGGTACGGTTGTATTCAATCTGTTGTATGAGAACGTATTTCTGGGGCAGGGAATCGGGACAAACACGACGATCGTAAGCACTTTTCCTTCTGACTTTGTATGTCAACGCACGCAGGCTGGTCCCCTAGGCTTCGGGCTCGAACGACATCGCATTATCGGGCCGACTTGTTCCGCACAACGGTTCAGAATCAGAACTCGTGGTTCTTGGACAGCTCTTCACCCAATATATCAACAGCGATACATCTCCCGTAGTCGCACAGGGCGTGTCTACACTGCAAGATGACAATACGAGCATTTCGTGGCTGAGTGGGGGTGTGCAGGCACTTAGGCTGAACGTGCCATTCAAAAGTCCAACTCCGATTAACCCGATCCAAAATATCAACATTGGCAGCCTGTTCCTTGCATTCTCCGAGGCTCAGCCATGGGCGCCGGTTGCAAACAGCCACAGCGTCCAAGCATCAATGCGTGCGTCATCTTCGTTTTGTAGGCACTCTTGTCGCCTGATGTCCATTTGGTACAGATCTTCCCTTTGGTTTCAACTTAGAAATCGGGCAAATCCAGAACGCTTTCAATATCTCGAGGAATGGGTCCGTCGTGGCCGGCTTGAAAACGGTCGGTATTGTGGCACTTGAGGAATGATCCTTAGTGACTTCAGTGTCACCTCCACCAGCCGATGGGTGCTTCTACATCCGACATCCGTGTCTTAGATACCACGAATACGGAGGGTAAAATAAACATTAATATCGAGAATACCGCGCTCACCGTTCTGGACTCGAGCATGCCTCATTTTTCTGCTTTCAGTAAGTTATCCAGACGTCTTTTCTACCTGCGATCGTAAATACTCACTCCTTCGTATAACAGATACTGAATTGACGGATTCAGACTACGAGCATTTTCAGTTGGAGGGTTATGCGAGCGCCGTGACCAATATGACCATCGGTACCCTCACTCTTGACCCTATCAGATTCAACGTGTCTTCGGGGCTATGGGGTCTGAAGGGCCTTAAGGGCCTCGTGAGTATCGACGGAGTCGATGTTCTTGGTGGCACCCAGGACGCGCTCTCGTTAAGCACCAATGTATCTATCGACAATCCATCGAGCCTTGACCTTGGGGTTGGGGACTTGAGTACGACATACAAATGCCCTGTTAAAAGTGTACCGGAGGATAATGATTTGTTCCAGTCTTCCAACTCCTCAAGAACACCTCCCTGGTGGGAACGACTCTGATGCCGAACTTGACTCTTTTCATGGGTAACAACTCAATTGCAGCGCATACCTCATTCTCCGTAAGCCCCACTTCTCTTAAACTTCGTCTCTTCCCAAGTCTCATTTAACCTCCGCAGCCCAACAACAGTCCCGAGGGTCGAGAAGTTCTGGATAATTTTGTCGGCAAGAAAGGTAAAGCGAACTCTTGAGAGATTACGCCGCGCAAACGTTGAAGTATCCACAGATTCGGTGATCACGATTGCGGGGTACAGCGGGAGTACGAAAATTACCCCACTGCAACAAGCATTTGAAACCATCAACTTGAATGTGACGCTTCCTGGCCTGAAGACTGACCTTCTTTCGACTGCCGCGCTAACTGGTGAGCACCCTCCGACGCTTTCACAGACGTTGTTTAATCGCCCCTTCAGTACTCCCTACTACTGGACATGAGAATAATCTCGCCCATGTCTCTGTCGCGCTTGCGAACCCCTTCACTGCGGGGTTGACGGTTACCGGTGTTCGGTCCAATGTTAGCACGCATGGCATCTCACTCGGAACTATCGAGACAAGCACGAACTTCACGGCTACAGGCCGATCTACGACTGATTCACCGAACTTCGACATAAATTTGAACATGGACCCCGCCGCGCTGTTCACGGTCACGCGTGTGTGCGCAGTCGCCGCAGGATTGAGTACCGAGCAGTTGGACGGGATCGTGAATATTGGTGGATATAAATACCTGCAGACGACGGGTGGAGACAGTCCTGGTGCAAGCACGAGGAAGCGGGACAACATCTATACGTTCGTGATGCTTACGTTACCTCGGGCTTCAACAGGGATTCTCATCGCGGACCCCTTTCAGCGGATTTAATCTCCAGAACTTCGTCGATGCAGCATTCAAACAGTTGCATTCAGACGTCCAACTCGAAGTGGATGCACAGATAGGTTAGTATTTCGATCTTTGTTGGCAGGCAATCCTGAATTCAAGGGTATAGGCGATTACAAGACAACGTTACAGTACACTCAACTTGCCGTTCCTACGACGACTGATGCGACCCTCAATCTTCTCTTGCCTATCCTCGCGCGCCCCATTGTGCAGAAGATTGTAACTAACTCTGCTCTCAGGTGAGAATTTAGGAGTGTATCATTACTGTATACCTTGAAGCTTAAAGAGTTGCCGATCTAGCATTAACAGTGTTCTCATCACAAATCCCACCACGACCTCGTTCGGAACAAAATTGTCGGGATCCATCACCCAGGCAGGACCATGTATGGGCCACGGCTGGTGTTTACGTATTCCTCTAACGAAGCTACAGTTGACGCAGAGATTTCTTTTGGAGCTGGCCTTACTATTGCATGGTCTGGTCAGCCCTTGGGGAGCATCAAGATGCCAGATATCAAAATCACTGGAGACGTTGGGGCCCAGTTCGAAATCGAGGCCAACTTTGAAATTGCTGACGTTGGCCATCTCTCTGAATTCACGAAGGTAAGTAGTCCACGACGCTTACAGAGCATCCCTTGTTAAGCGTACCGGTCAAAGGTTTTGCTCACCCAGGAGTCATTTGATTGGGTGATCTCCGGCCAAAATCTAAGTGGTGGGATCTCCCTCTCTATCATGGCCTTACTAAACACTAAGCCTGTAATTAGTTTCCGCCTTAGGTCAGTACTTGCGTGTGCAGGTGGTTCCCAGAGACCGATTGTCATCGCTTTCTCAAGGGATTACCGTCCAGGGAATCGCCTATTCAGAAAAGACTGTCACTCTCAAGGGGATGAATAATTTAAAAAACGGCGTCACAATCAATACATTCGATTTACCCGCCAATGATCCTGCTGGTGGTATTCACTTGACTCTTAATACAAGCGTCACGAACGTGCGTCGACAAATTCTCTCTCCTACTCTCCTTTTCAACGAAATATTCGACAGCCTTCGCAAGTTGGCATTGCTCTCAGCCGCATCGGTTTCCAAACCTACTTTGGAAACACCAATATTGGGCCAGTTGCATCAGATGGCACATTCACCCTGGCGCCGTTGTCCATGACACCGTTAGATCTGGTGGGCCGCCTTATTCCCCAGTCTCAACAATCTGCGCTTTCAGATGTCTCGACCATCTTCAATAATTTTATCCACGGACTAGATAGCGATGTCACTGTTCGCGGAGACTTTGCCGGACCCCAAGACGTGTGTGGACAGCGCTAGAGGTTACAGCTTTGATACTAATCATTCCCTGGCAGGTTGCATGGTTGAATGATGGTATCAAGAGCCTCGTTGTCGAGACCGTTCTTCCTAATCGAGGGAAGCTCAATATAATCAAGTCCATTGAGCTCAACGAACTCGAGTTGCGCTTCACACAAGGCACCTCGTATGATCCTGCTACTAGTAGCAATGACACAACCGTGGTTTTTACGCTGCCGTTCAACTTCCCGGTGGACATCAAATCGCTTGAGCAAAATATCAGCGTATCGACTAGTGACGCACCGTTTGCAGAATTGATCATACCTAAGGGTCCTGCCACCACGGATGTACAACATCGTGCCATCCACCTTACATTTTCGGATGTTCCGTTTGCTGTATTCGGCAATCAGCATGGCGCATTCCAGCAGTTTTTGGCATCAACGACGATGTCCACGACCCAATCAATGGCCCTGTCGGGGAATGCGAATGCGGACGCGGACACCGCCGTCGGATTACTCTCTCTCAAGGGTATTGAGTTTTCGATCAACACCTCGATTGCCGGACTGCAGGGTCTAACGACGAAACCTACACTGATCACGTCTCTTGATGTAAACCATGGCTTCACGGATTACTTGCTCATCAAGGTCAACTCGTCCTTGTTCAACCCCAGGTGAGATTACCTGAACGTTTTGATCTGACAATATACTAATTCTCACCGTTTCAGTAACATCACATTAGGTGAGGTTGAGTGGCTTGTGGGATGTAGTATTTTATTGACCATGTACAGGTGCCGGAGAGGTTGACTTTGGTTTGGCTTTTCAGTTAGTCCTTTTGTGGTATGTTTGACTGCCAAGTTCTAATGCTTGCAATCAGGGATCAACAAATAGGCGCGGCTATTCTGGTGCGTTACGATGAATTACGCGGACGAACGCCCCTGATCTTTGTCTAGGCTGATCTGGTCCTCGTACCTGGGAATGCATCATATCCAATTGGTACGGGTGATTGTATTTCTGCCCACGAAATTAATACTAATAGACCTGTACAGATGTCCACTTCCAACCACAAGGCGACGCTGTGCCCGCTGGCCAAGGATTGCTCGAGAACTATCTGCAAGGTGTCACTTCAGATACGACTATTCAAGGCTCACAAGAGTCAACGGCGATCGACTCGCTGAAGGTCGCTATATCCGACCTTCGTCTTACTTCCGTTGAGATTCCTCCCTTGCACCAAAACTTGATTAGTTCGGCCAGCCTGGAACTGCCCACAAATATTGCGCAGACTGGTATTGCTTCTGCATCCTTCACGCTTGACAACCCTTTCACTGCAAGCATCAATCTGCTGGAAGTAACATCGACTGTCACTTATGAGCAGCTAACTATCGGAAAAATAGATCATGTTGATCTCTCGTCTTCCCCGGTGCACGCCAATGGTCATTCAAGCGTAGCTTCGCCCCAGTTACCACTCAAATTCAACATGGACCCGCTCACTATTATTCGGCTCTTACTCTCCGGCGCCCAAAATAATAACGTTGATCTAGGGCCTCTTATCGAGCTATTCAAGATCGTGACGCAGAACTCAACCTTTCATTCTCACGCCGTAAGTTGGGATTGGTATCACAAGTGGCATCGTGTGGGCTCACTTCCGAGTCATACAGATTACGACAAGTGTAGACACGGAAACGCCCACCTGCGTCAGGTAAATCATCATCCCGCATCTCGACTCCGAGTCCCCGCACGAAGCTTACATCATTCGCTAAGCGGAAAGCAGTTTGATGTATCGGATGCCATCCTTAACTCTCTCAAAAATCTAAAGGTGACACTGGACATCGACAGTCAGGTAAAGATCGATGATTGTAAGCTTCCGTGTTCAATGTTTAAGCACGAAGTAAAGTTTTTGGTGTCACAGATCCCACTGAGCTGGTCTTCAGACAGTTCAATGTGACGGCTATTGTGAGTTGGCTATGTACTTTATTTCTCGTGTGACCGACATGGTTCATAGACGGACAAAACTGCTCTCTATTTGATTGGTGTTGTCGCACCACCAATTGTACAAACCCTCGTTGATGGTGCCAATCTCACCTTTAACGCGGCTAACATCACGTACGTATCTCGTATCTTTGGCAATTCATTGGCTCATTGTATTAGGAATATCTCGGACGCTGGGTTCGATTTGACGCTTGAGGGTGCTCTCACCAACGTTGGTCCTTTAGACGCCGTCATCGAATTTCAGGAGCCAGTCACGTATGTGTTTGACGTGCATCCTGTATAACCCATCTCACGTCGGCGCTGCGGCTAGCGTTACCTGGCAGGGACAAGATATCGCAACCATCACTCTTCCCCCAAGTAGGTACCGATTTAATTGCATGATGCGTGTGCTGATAGTGGACAGTTTGTGCTGCCGCCGATGTTGGGGTCCCGAATTATCACGCGAATGCCTACCTCACGATTACCGATGAGCGACAGTGAGTTCTAGTAGCCATTCCTTCGGAGATAACACTGACAACATGTCCCGAGGTTCACCGCATTTGCCACCTTCCTTTTACATAACCCTAGTTTCACTTGGACGATCCACACCAACAACCTCCGTGTTATCGCGCTCGGTACGATTTTTGATGGTGTTTCGCTCAGCAAGGACGTTACTTTCAAGGCTTTCAACGGCCTTCATGGCGTAACGATCAGCAACTTCCGTCTTCCATCCGACGATCCCGAAGGTGGAATTCACATCGAAACGGATTCTCTCATCCCGTCACCCGCTCGTTTGTGTCGTTAACCATGTACAACCTTTACACTTGCTCACGTCCATTCTAGAACTTGGCATAGAATTGGGTACGGTTGGCTTCCAGGCATCCTTCGAGGGAACACCAGTTGGTCGTAAGAGTTTTTCTCTCCTCTTTTCAGCGCCCCCCCATAATATTTATGGTAGCTCTATCGACAACCTCGTTAACCCTTGCACCACTTTCCGTGACCAAGGCACATCTATCTGGCCGCATCACGCCGAAATCGGGAGACGAGCTTGTCGGCATCGGAAAGCTCTTCTCCCAATTCCTCGCAGGTCAAAATCAGACTCTCAGCGTCCAGGGCGTCTCCGTACAGCCGTCTGGTATGACCACAGTCGGTTGGCTGAGCAGCGCCTTCAAGACTCTGACATTGCAAGTCATCCTGCCGGGACAGATTTACCAAGTTAGTTTAATTTCATGTCGAAAATATCCCGTTTTTACTGACCTTTTCCTTACTCGAAGATTATCAACTCTATTAAAATAACTGATCTTGAGGTTATCATGACAGAGCAGAGTGAGGCATTCGAACCGTTGACGAGCTCCCAGCATAGTCTTGCAACGTACAAGAATCCGTTTGGATTCTCCTTACAAGTTGTGCAGGCCACGGAGGACATCATTCTTAGTGCAGGGGGTCACGACGCTGCTGAGGTTCGTTCTTTTTGCCGGAGTCATCTTCACGATCTGACGGGGGTATCTTGGTATAGCTCAAGTTGCCGCAGTCCAACGCTGTAGGCGGTATATCCACTGGGAATATCGCAGATCTCGAGATTTCGTTCTCGAACCAACCACTTCATTCCTTGGACAATCTAGCCTTTGCCACATTCCTTGCAGCTGTCACTGATACCCAAAGTTTGGAGTTTGAACTGAAAGGATCGGCAGACGTCGTAGCGAGGACCACGATTGGCGACATACCCATTTCTAACATTCCTTTCAATGTTACATCCCCCATGAAAGGTAAACTCCTGAATTCTTGACCTTTAGGTCCAGGTTAATGACAATTGCATACGCAGGTATGAATAGCTTCGAACACACTGCCGGTCTTAGAGATGTTACAATCACGGGAAGCGGTGGAAATGGTGTAAACCAATATATCAACGCGGTCCTCACGACTACCCTCCAGAACCCATCTAACGTCTCCCTCCAGACCAATAACATCTCTCTCGCTATCTTCTATGAGAACGTAAAAATTGGTCGTGCAATCATAAACGTTTGCTCTTTTCTACGACAGAAGCCAGACGGGTACTAATTCCGACTTACAGGCGCTGAACCTTGTCCCGGGAGAGAATACGATCTCAGCCGAGTTCCACTACGAACCCGATAATGCGAACGATACTACCGCTCAGAGCTTCCTCAGTGAATTCATCCAGACAGGCGACTCTCTTCCACTAACCATAAAGGGTGATTCGTCAAGCTCCCCATACGCATCGTTAGTCCCTGCATTACAAGGGATCTCACTCACCTCTAGCCTCACTGGTGAGTCCCTGATTTTCATTGTCCTTTGAGTATCCTCAGCACACTCTTCCAGGCCTCAACGTCCCACCAATAATCACACATATCAACGTATATATCCCACTGTCGGCCATTCTTGACAACCTCGTGTTTGTCGACTTCGATGTCAGTCCTCTCCAGCCAGAATTCAGTGCTTCGGACTGATATGAGGTTTCGCTTGCCTATTAGATCGCAAATCCATTTGATGTGGACATGCACATTACATTCGCACAAGTTGATTCTGGTGTAGGCGGAGAAACATATGCGCACTTTGACGAATCTTTCACTGGCTTTACTGTTCCGGCGAAAGGCACGGCGAACAGCGGAAAGTTTGGTAACGTGGTGCTCACAAAGGGTGCCATCGTTTCGCTACCGATCATTCCGTTGGGTCACCTCGATGTATCGGCCAAGACCACAGTGATGTACGTATCTGATTCGATGACTTGGAGAACGGGAGATTTTGATACAGATGGGTTTCTCAGGATTGGCGACGGTGGATATACTATTCCATGGTTACACCTCACGCAGCTCAACGTGCCAACAAAATACGATTTATCAGGATTGTCTCTCGACGACTTACATCAGGCACATGCAAATTCGACGATGGTCGGCAACTCTCAGTCCGCTGCGACCACGACGGCCGGTATTGCCAAGGGTAGTTTGAAACCGCAGATACGAAATACTGGTGCCAACTGATGATTGCCGCTCCGAACTCGAGCATGTTACGAATTCCTTCCAAGTTAAGGACCGAGTCGACGTGTTGTCTATGCTTACCGCCTTTGTCGATGGGAACGGTTGTTTTCCTATTTTTGTACTGTTAAATGTAGCTACGTCCTGTTGATCAGTCACTTATTATCGAAGAATGTATTTTCAGCTTTATATGTCCGTTTAAGATCTGGAAGTTTGGGACAGATCCCTCTGGATATTCGTGTTCGACTAATTCTAGTAATTGTAAGGCGTTACAAGATTGCTTAAATCGGAAAACCCGTAAAGAGAAACCGCTTGTAAACGAGTTTCGTATCGTACTGTACCCAAGTGATTTGTTTTTATCACGAATTTGAATCCGCAAACGGGGCTTTGCAGATGAAAAGGCGGCTAGCGGTAGACCAAACAACTCGGGTCAGTATGTGCAGGTAACACGGTGCATAACTTGAGATACAAAGGTTCACGGAGCCAAAGGAGACGCAAATTATCTTTGGGAAACCTCGCAAATCCAAGGGCCGTGGTGGGGTCGCCAACAGCGTGCATATTGGGCTATGCGCTCACGCAGGGGGTAGGAACGAGGCCCATAAGATAACACTCGCGGTACCCCATAGTATTGCCCAGATGACATACGCTTTGCCCCACCGTGGTCGCTCGATAAGTAGGCTTGCGGCGGCCCAGTATGTGGTCGGTAGCGATGGAAGCAACCGGAGCGCGATCTGCGTATGCGCGTTTGTGAGTAGGATTATGCCGAGTACTATGGCATGTACTGCGTGTGCCGTCGTTGTCGACGGTCTTAGACCTCCAGACTTTCCGCGTAGGAGTGAAGATATGTGGGATGTGCTGTAAAGGAGGAGCGGTGTGAGGAGTGGGACTGCGAGAGCGATGTTGGGGAGCTGAGCGGGGGTCCAGTAGGAGAGGAAACTGACATGCCAGTAGGTGCGCTGGACGTGGGTATAGATCGAGGGTATGAGATGGCTGCACCAAGTTGGTCGCTTAGCATCGGCGGTGGCGGTGGCGACGCAGAAGATGATGTAAGCGTTGAGCTCGTGAAGCAATAATGGCAAGAGCGAGATTAAGGCGTGGAAGCAGGCACGAAAGATGAGGCTTGGACATGGAAGAGTAGAAGAGTGGAGAAGAGGGTCGATCAACAGGGACCAAGGGACATAGAGAGCGAGCAGAAAGCCATTCGAGCGTAACGCTGCTGCGAGGGCGAAGCACAGTGAGGCACAAAGGTAACGCTTGCGTGCACAGGCAAGCATTCCTAGCGTGCAAAATCCCCGGAAGGGAAGGTAAAGCAACATGGCAACAGGTATGAGCGTGTACACGTACCCTGATAGGATAAGAAGGTGAAGATGGGCTCTGTATACGGCGCAAGGTACAACGTGACGGGGCTCGCGGGCAAGAGTGAAAGGAGCGCAGTGAGCAGCGCGAAGGAGGGTGACCGGAAATGTATTAATGTAAGGTGATAGATGGCACGCGTGGTCGGTATTGCAAGCGATGCGTGAAGGAGGGCAACCCATGTAATGGCAGAGGTTGCGTTGTCGAAAAAGAACGCGGGGAGACGATCTGCTAGACGCAGTAGCAGAGGGACACCGGGAAAGAATGCCCACTGCTGTTCATAGACATACCCATGCTTGGCTATGGTGGTAAAGTAGAAGACATCCCATCGGAGTAGAGAGGATGCGAAAGAGGTGAAAGCGGAAGGTGGGAGTACGGTGTGAGGGGAAGTGTCGAAGAGAGTGAGGTAATGTGAGGATATGTAGAGCAAAGCGGCGGTCAATACGCGGGAGAGAACGGCCAACACGTCGAGGATACGAATATGATCCTTGTCATGGCCAACCCCAACCATGTTTCCTGTGTCTTGCTCGGTCCGCGTATTTGATATCACGCGATACGAATCACAGTCCAACTAACTGACTAAACTGGCCACGTTAACCTCCGACACAACTGCGGCACCCTACTGCGACCTGCAGCACTCCCAACAATGCAGCAGGGACCAACGCCCCAACCCCAGGCGTCACCGGCCCCCTCTACGTCTACGCGCGAGCAAGAAAAGCCCGACAAATCGGAATCTGACCCGCAACAACCCGTCGACGCGCTAGCCGGCTCGCCCACCCTCATCGACTTTCTCCACAGCGTACCCTCGCCTTTGGTCGCCCTCCTGATCCGCCTGGCCGTACCGATCTCGTCTTTGCGCCATGTAGCGCGGATGCTTAGCTGGCAGGCGCCTGGCGTAGATTGTTGGCTGCTTCTAGCTGCCTGGTGGGGTGCCGTTCTTTTCTCCAGTTCGGCGCTCAGGTCCGTTCCGCATCTTTCTTGCCTCATAGAACCCTCGAACTGACGGATCTCATGAAGGAATATTCCTTTTGTGTTAGGCTTCGCCTTGGTGTACTTCAGACGCCAGCGCCAGCAACCACAAAAAGACGCGTCGCTTCCCATGAACGAAGCATCTGTCCAAGCTGCGGTGAAGGACCTCGCGTCTCTCCTTGCCCTCCTTCCCTCCTTCCCCACTCTTCCGGCCTTTCTCTCCCCCTCCGAACTTCCTTTACCCGCTCTCATTCGTGCATGTGCACTAGCCTCCATCCCCTACTTTATCCTCACCTGCATCGTCCCCGTGCGCGTCCTGGTCGGCTTCTTCGGCACGATCGTCTTGACCTACCATGCTCCCTTCGCGCGTCTCTTGCGCGCCGCTCTCTGGCGCAGCGCCTTCGTGCGCCGAGCCATCTACCGTGCATGGGCTAAGCTCACTGGACAGCCCATGCCCTCCACGATTCCTGTCCCAACAGCGAACGCCGCAGTCGCCTCGCAAAGTGCCAACACGACAGTCACGGCGCAACTCCGATTTTCCTTCACAGTGTACGAAAACCAGCGTTGGTGGATGGGCCTCGACTGGACCGCTGCGCTGCTTCCCGGGGAGCGGCCTTCGTGGTGCAGCGCTTCGCAGGCGCCTCTCCCGCCCCCAGCTGGTTTCGCGCTGCCTGCGCCGACGACGGCTTTCTTGTCCGTGGATGGGGTGCCCGATGCGCGTGAACAGCGCACAGCTACGTGGACGTGGGCGGAGCCCGAGTGGCGCGTCGTTGTGCGGCGAGACGGAGAATCGCTTGTAGATGTCGATGACAAGGACAAGGAGAACACAGAGGAGACGACAGATGCGGATGGATGGGTCTACGGTGATAACAAGTGGGAGAGTCATAGCGGCAAAGGCGGACTTGGCAAGGTTTGTACCCACTTCTGGCTTCTCTTCGTCTGTTGTGCTCACGCGGGGCCTCGATCCTGTGGTTGTAGTACACGCGTTACCGCCGCTGGACCCGCGTAGCCGTCTTGACGGAGACTACGGAACGCGTCGGACCTGGACCTACAGGCGTCTTGCGTGAAGGCGGGAACGTACATCCACTCGACGCTCTACTAGCAAGCGGCGAGACTAAGGAAAATGCGACCTCCGAGAAGGAAAAGGAGAAGAGGGACTGTTCGCCTGGGACTGGACCTCTTGAGAGGCGCGCGTCGGTCGTATTGGGTGCTGTTGGAAGCGGCATCAAGCAGAGATTACAGGCCGCGGTATCGGGCTCACATTAAACTATTGAGATGATTGGTTGTATTGTAATCGTGTAAACTGCAGCCTATGTTCGGCAATTTCAGCTATCTGTCTACCGTTGTCACGTTCACACCCGCACAAGATGGGTCCTCGAAAGAGATATTATCACGACAGCACCAGTATGGCTAGTTCGGTGACACAGTAGAATGATCAATCATGGAACTGTGCTGACAGCCTGAGACCTGCCAGCTGCCAGTGAAACTCTTCCTATCCTTTGAAACTTCCAAAGATGCACTGAACAGAGCCTTGAAGTAGTTGCAAGGGTCTATTCAGTGCATTCCTGGGTTGAGGTCAGCACAGAATTCTGGGCTCTGGGATGGTAATAAATACAGTACATTCATATCCAGGTTCACATCACCATCCCAGGGCTCCATGACAATGCGGTAGCCAGTCTTTGTCAGTTGTTGGGCATCTAAGAGAGCATTAGTTATTAGTTGTATCAGCCTACGCCACAAGAGAGTCACAACCAGTACAGTTCGGGAATACGCGGTTCCATTCGGTCGTGGCCTAATTCAGTCACCTACACCATAGCACTACCATAGCATCCATGTCCGTGGACGAGAAACAGGCACTGCTGCCCAAGCAGAGAAATCCGAAAGGACCAAAATACGTCCTCGTCATCCATGGTGGGGCTGGTGCCATTCTTCGCGAGAGATCCTCCCCAGAGCTAGAGTTTCGTTACCACGCCTCGTTACGCGCGGCGCTGCACGCCGGATATGCAATTCTTAGCTCGGGTGGAGAGGCGATGGATGCCGCCGTTGCTGCTGCGAGTGTACTGGAAGGCAGGTAACGTCAACCCTTATCGACAGGAACTGAGACTTAAGGGCCCCATATCTTTATCTTCTTCAGACAACCCGCTTTTCAACGCTGGGAAGGGCTCTGTATTTAACTCGGCTGGTTTCGTGCGCGCTTTTCCTGCCCTTCACAAAAGCGTACAGTAGAGTATTCACGAAGCGATTTGTGTCTCTCCCTACCGGCAGAATGAACTCGAAGCATCCCTGGCGCTCTCTCGCCCTCCCGCCTCGCATCCCCACATCCTTCCCTCGCGCCGCGCTCTTTCACTGACCCTCCTCACACGAACGCGCAACCCCTCCCAGCTCGCACGGACGCTCTACCTCTCGCCCACCAGCACGCAGCACGCCTTCCTCTCCGGTACTCCAGCGGAGGACCTCGGCGGCCTCCCTCTCGTCGACCCGTCGTACTTCTATACCTCCGCGCGCTGGCGGGAGCATCGGCGCGGGCTTGGGCTGCCCGAGGACGAAGTACCAGACGAGGAGGATGGCGGGTGCGAGGACGGCGATGAGAGCAAAACGTCGCTGTCGCTGGATATGATGCCGATGGGCACCGTCGGCGCAGTCGCGCTCGACATGCGCGGCTGCGTAGCGGTGTGTACATCTACGGGCGGGCGCACGAACAAGCTTCCTGGTCGCGTCGGCGACACGCCGCAGCTCGGTGCGGGCTTCTGGGCGGAGGAGTGGAAAGCCCCACGGGGGCTGTGGAGGCGGTGGTTACACCGGCCGTGGCGGAGTAAAGTGCGCGCCGTAGGAGTAAGCGGGACGGGCGATGGTGACGTACGTCCTTTTGTCACTTGCGCCGGTTAGGTGTGGATGGGGTGTTGGTGCTGGTGTGGTGCTGATGCCTTTTCCTGCCCTCCCGCCCTATCGCTAGTACTTTATTCGTCAGAATACGGCTGCGACGTTAGCACACCGGATGCAGTACCTCGGCGAATCGGTGCATAAGGCCGCGCGGTCGGTCATCGAAGCACTGCGCAGGGACGACGGTGCAGGTGGTGTGATCGCGCTGGACAATCAGGGAAATGGTAAGTGACGTACGTGGCTCTGCTGGTTGAGATGGTGACTTTATCCGCGAGACAGTGGCAACTCCACTGAACTGTCCGGGTATGTACCGCGGGCTGGTACGCGAGGATGGGAGAATGAGGACGGCTATCTTTGATAACGAGGTGCTGGAATAGATCTAGAATGATTAGATTAGATGTATTTGTATTACAGTTAACGTGACTCAGAGTCTATTACGTTTATTGGCGTCTGTTTACGCGCCGAAGTCGCGTCGATAAACACCGCGTCCAGCGCCCGCGCCCCTCCTCTCAAGACACCGTCTCGTTGACTGAAAATCCTAGCAACGCGACAAGGTGGGTAACTTTGCCAGCACTCGTATCTTGTATATCCTCCTTTCTCAGTCCTATATTTTAAAGAGTCATTTTCCATAGATCAAGCACCGTGGATCCCGCGTATCTGGGCAATTGTCATCCGTTTCTTTCGTAAAGGCTCAGGAGCACATGTACGGGTACGGGAAACGTCCCTTCTATTCAGGTGGTGCCGTGCAATCAGCCACCCATCACCTCGAGGTAAATCTTCCTTCGGATGACGACATCAATGTTTACGTATATGTGTTCCCCCTTTCACAGTACAGCAAGAGCTCCAGGGCGAAATGCCACGGCCAGCTTTGTGGCGGGGCCCTTATCGGCCAGGGCGAATTACGATATGGACATACTGTCCAGAGTTCCTACGGCGAGATCGTGCAATGGAGACATTGGTGAACCTCGAGCATTTATCTTAGCCTCCCTCCATCGATTCTCATTGATATGGGCATCGCAGGGGCTGCGTGACGCCTCAGATATTGGGGAACATGGCAAAAAAAAATCAGGGCGCTGAACGTATCGCAGGTTTCTCGAGCTTGCTTGTGGAAGATCAAGCGCGCGTGCTTCAGGCATTGAAGAAGAAAAGTCTAGATCCGGCAGATGTTACGGGTGCCCAGCCCTCGTTGCCGCCAATGTCGCAGCCTTCAACGTCGCAACCATCGACTTCGCAGCTTTCAACTTCCCAGGTGACGGCCACCCAGCCGCCCGCGCCAACCTCCAAGA
>QFEY01005907.1:15700-45843 GCA_003316435.1 Russula virescens | reverse complement strand
TTTTTTTTTTGGAATCTGCATTTGTATCGCGCTACATGTAAGTACGTACAAAGACGCGCGCAGGCTGTCGGTACAGGCTGGTTGGTTGGAATACATGGTGTGTATGTGAGGGTGTGCTGTTATTTGTCGTGTCTGGTGTGTGATTGTGGGCCGACTGGCCCTGCGATTTTATCCGTGATCCTCTGCTATCCTCTTCTCTTCTGCCATGGAGTCCCGTCTCCTCGGTCTGACACACGCTTGGGAAGCCGCGATGAACGCGCCCAGCGCTGCTCCTCCTTTTTCGGAGCCGAAAGCGAGAGATGTCGAGTAAGGGTTTGCGAGGGAGAGTAGGTGTTTGTCTCGTGCCTCGGTGTAGTTCGGGCACGCGGCACCTTGCTCTTATCACTTCCTCAGCTCACTCTTGTGTGGTTGGCCATACACCACCCACAAATTCCACAACTTCGTCCCTCGTGCTCGCTGCCACGCCACTTTCGAACATGCCCTCACCCACTCCTGCTTTTGTAAAGAGCGGTACTGCACCTACCACAACTAGCCACATGAATGTCATTGAGATCTCCCCTATCCTGACAATCGCCCCACTCCCGGAATCGTCCAGGAGCCTGCCACCAGTTGCCACATCCACACCAGCATCCTCAAGGAACCCATTGGTGGGAAGAGGAGGGAGTTCGACGCCTGGACCATCCGGAAGCCCTGTCATTGCTGTGCAACCTGTTGGAGGGGATCCAATGGGAGGTAATGGTAGCCCTCCTCATCTCTTGGTCCCAGCTGAACGAAACCCCCAACACTCCGGACATCCCCACAACTGTGGAGAGGCAGACCTTGCCCATAACTGGAGGTGGTGCTGGGCAGCCCTCAAATACAAGGGCCGATGGGGGGCGTTCCCAATGGGACTCACAACGCCCAGCATCGGGGTGTTCATCACACTCTATGGCAGCTGAATCGCTCCCCCCTCCATATGCTCCGATGTTGAATCCTATGAGGGGTACATGTCAATCGCACAGGCCTTCGAGGGGGATGGGCTGAGGATGCGCTACATCAAGGACTTCCTTGAACCCCTCCCCACCGCAGAACTCCAACCCGTCCTCGAGGATGACAGCGAGGAGGAGGAACCACTCACCTCCACCACCAGAGTTGAGGAGGCCATCGAACCACCGCGACGACTCACCCTCCTTGAACGTCTCGGAGATGTCGCACCAGAGTTCCTGGGCGACATTGGTACCCCCGGAGTGGTGGGAGGTCAGTCCTCAGAGAGTGGGGAAGAGGAGACGCCCCCTCCCAATATGAGCATGGAGACTTGGGGATGGGAGCAGTATGACCCTACTAACCTTGGCCACTACCCCATACTCTACCCATCACCAGACGACTCCCTCGAACAGAAAACATGTCGATGGATCTGGATAGCGGCCCGAGGTGGAGAAACCTGGATGGAAGGGACGGAGGGGCCAGGGCAACCTCTCCACTGCCTCAAGCTGACGGCCAGGCCATACCCCAACCCAAACTTCAACAACCCTAATGACTTTCGCAATGACGTCCTCGCCATATTTGGGAGTGGGTACCCTGCCCGACCACTGGTGGACCGCGCCGTCACCCAGCTCAATGACCTGGGACTCCTTGCTGACATACAGAGGTTCCGACGATATAAAGAGGAGGTGGAAGAGCGCATGGTCCATATGGCGGAACTTCGCGTGCAAGCAGAAGTTGCACACCACCACACTTTGGAGTGTGGCCAACGACTTGCCAACGCCAGAGGACCAACTCAGGTGGCAACCCAAATCGTCCACTATGCCCCCAAAGCTGAATGCCTCGCTGCTGGAGACCCTCGATCCCCACAACCTCGCCCTGTTCGACCCCACCATGGGGAGAATCGTATTCCCCCAATCGTCGCTAGCCAAGGCCCTCTGGATGGGCAATTTACCACAGCCCTTGGTCCCCCAGATGCGCACTCGGGGCTCAGAGAGTGGGTCAAGTACTGCGACCTCTGTGAGGTCTGCAAAGACCACACCATGGTCTGCCCAAAAATGAACAAGTGCATATGGTGCTGGGTAGTGGGGCACCTCTCCTTTGACTGCCCGGATCCCTATGAAAGATGCGACGCCTCTTATGGTTGCCGGGTTCCCTCGGGGCACCCGAGTTTCAGAGGCACTTGTCCCCGGACCTCAAGAGATAGACTAATGGACTGGACTGGAACGGCTGACAATTTGTACGAGTTTGACTAGGGGTCATGTGGGAATGACCTTCTAGGAGGGGTGTGATGTTATGACCCTATTTTTCCTTTTCTTCGCTTACCTATTCTTGCTTATATCATGTACTAGTAGTGGCTGATGCCTTTCCCGCATGACTCATACTCAGGTGACTCATACTCGTGACTCAGACTCATGTGACTCATTCCTAGGATCGGTACTTATGGTTGTGGCACACGTGACTCATACTGATACCTACAGTACGCATTGACTCAGTACTAGTAGGTCTATTTATAGGGGACCCTCTAGGTATATAAGGACGCCCAGTAGCTACTATGTACCTTAAGTCTGACTTGGCTTATATCACAATCACATCCCCTGTACCTTCTAGGACTAGACCAAGGTGACAATCTTGGTCCAGTCTCAGCTATTAGTCTGATTTGGCAGCCGGTTCTTACCCACCTGTCATCTAAGACTCAGACCTTGACTGCATCACTAAGAAGCCTCATCTACTTCAAGAACTTACTCATCTCCTTGAACATCTATTTCTCAGAAGGGAAGTCAATCCCTTAGGAGGACGGTTACGAATCTAGAGGAACCAAGGCAGCCTCATTCGTAGTCGTGAGGGACCGCATCCCCAGAACAAGATAGAACTTGAACCAGACGACTACCGAACTTGTCTGTAGAGTGCAAAATACTCAGAGCTCCAGAAACACCTCTTTTATCACTCAAGTCAAGTCTTAATGCTCTTGCGAGCATTGCAGTATGCCACGCAAATTTCAGTACTTGAAGCTTCTCAAAATGTTTTGCACCAAGAGATGCCTGATGAAGGTCTGCAGTCTGTTTGCTTGCTGAGAAGAGGCGCTCACAGGGGACCGACGATGCATGGCATGGGAGGACATCAAGGGCTATCCAAGCAAGCATTGGGTAGAGCATGGCATTGTCCTGAAGTAAGGTTATATGAGAGATCCAACAGCAAGACTGAAGTCAACATACCTGCCACCATTCAACAATGTCAGTACTCCTTGTGACATCCATTGGCCTATCCTTCAAGTACTGTCTCATTTCTGATGCCCAGCCGTCATAGTCATCCATCTCCAGAAGGGACTGGCGGTAGCGGTCATATTTGGATGATAGCGTAGTCAAGTGTTCCCCATTCTCGTTGATTAACTCAGGTTGATCAACATACACTGCTCTCAGTCGCATCTTATAGTACGCCTCCATCTATTTAGAGATTTGCATGAGATAGTAAGTCTAACCAGGGAGTGACACTCACCGTCTGCTCTGCCACCCTAAGGGCCTCATCTTGCCAGCTTTTTGCATTGTGATTTCCTTGAGCATGCTCCTTCACCTGTTCCTTGGCCCCACCCCAGCTTAGCTTAATATAGTCAAGTTTGTAGTATGGGTGGAGAACTATAACTGACTGAGTGATATAGAATGCTCAGAGGAACAGAAACAAACCTAGAGCAAGGATAAAGACGGGCTTGGTGTCAATCTGTGAATAATACTTTCGAAGTTTGTCTAATCCATCGCCGATCGCATCCTGATACAGAGCAAAGCGCTCTGATTTCCACTTATCTTCCCAAGTGGTCTGCAATTCCTTGAGTGCAGGAAGCGTGCACCACAGTGTGGGCTGCCATTTGGATGAGAAAAGCTCTTGAATATCATTTGAATCCTGTCATTGCATATGTTAGTCCTTTCTTATCTGCGACAGATGTAGACTCGGAGACTCGCCTTCAAGATGTCTCTGGCATCTGCTACCCGCTCCCAATCCTCCTTGTTGAGGGCAAAAGCAGACCATGGGAGTTTCTTTTCGACGCGACCATTGCGGCAGATTGTCGTAATTGGACTGAACAAGGCATCGGCTGACTGAAGGAAGAGGTTGATTGGCTATCCATGATACATCAGGTGTTGATAGCCACAGAGACTGATAGTCAATATGACTTACCTGTCGTAGCTTGTATGAACGGTCGAGCATGCAGTGCGCTGATCCCTATCAGATGTTGCTGTGAAGGGGAATCCAAAGCAGTTCGGTGATTTTGCATTGAAGCTGGAGCTTCTCGAAATATTCGATTCGCTGTCCAGATGCTTGAATCTAAGAGAAAACTAAGAACAAGGAATGAAAAAAGAAAAACAACAGACCTTGACTGCAATCATGTGAATGGCCGTGATCACATTGAGGGACCCCTCGAGGATGCAATTACTTGGTAAAGATGGGTCATACTCCCATATAGCGGTTGCATTCTCAATCATGGCAATTCTGGTGATACGGCCTATCACGGCGACATTGGCAATATTGACGACATGACCAAAGCAGCTGAAAACGAGAAGATCAGTCTCGTATCTTTAGTTGCATGATAAGCCCTCACGGAAGCTGCTTCTCTTCAGCCTTCCAATGATTGTACAGCCTTCAAGTGTGGAACATTTCGATTGTCTTGCATGTCGTATTGTTATTTGAGGTGTTATCGAGAGTTACAGTGAAAAGCTAGAGTCAACATGCGTTCAACATGATGCGTCAGGAATCTGATTACATAACATACCTTTGAACCATGGCCGCTGAAGATCCCCACACGATCACACAATCCTACGAAGTATCAGCCGAGATTCCAACCGCTGTGGTCACCTGAGACTGGCTGAAACCCAATGACTTCTGAACAGAGGCTCCATTTGCTATCCTTGACTTCAATCCAGCTAGCTGTCATCCCCAGAAACGACCCCTTTGTGTTATCAGCTGTCCACCCATCAACAGTCACAGAAATCTTGCCAGGTGCCACCTATTCTGAAGGTGAGTCCAAATGAATAAGAACATATCGATGCAAAGTCACTTACGAGGATTTTCTTCTTCAGCTGCTTCAGCCAATCCACAAATTTGTTGTGGATATATACCTCAATGTCGTGTTGACTCGGTAAGTCCTTACGAGTTGTCCTTGGCCTCATTGCAACAAGACAATTGCGAAACAGAGGTTTCTCAGCAAGGGCAAGGGCCTAATCAAAAACACCAAGATCAGCACATAATACTACCCTATATATTGATGTTTGTACCTGGTCATCACAGGCAATAAACTGCACAACAGCATGGATCACTCCCTTGCGAGTATATGTCCTCATCTCAGATGCTTTCTCAACAATGCCATCAAGGCTTGTCTGGATCCCCCCCGATGCTTTTTTGCCTGCTTCAGTAACTTTCCGATACAGCCCTCAAGGAAGGGCGTGGTGATTCTCAGGTATGTTTTCTGCTTTGCATCGTTCCTTGTAGATGCTGTAATGCTGATGTATGTGTGCTCAACAGGATGAGTTCCCTCCAGTGAAGAAGGCCTTTCTCTCTCCTCCTATTAATTCATCCTTGTTGGCTCTGCTAATTTGTGAGACAATCATCACAACATCCACCAATGAGGTCACTTACCTGCATAGGAGGCACCACCGCCCTCTCAGGTTCGTTGATTTGTTTTCTTTCTTGAAGTTGACAGTAACCAGATCTGAAAATATTGTTAACAGATCCCTTGTTGAGTCATTCTTCACAACGAGTGCCTCTGGGATCTTGCCATAATGTCATTCCTCAAGGTCACTTTCCTCACTTGTCTATAATCACTAGAGGTAAGTTTTGTTTTGAGTATTGCCATATAATGGGCTTACTTTATCAGATTCTGCATCACTTCCTTCAATGCCAACAACTGACTCAACCTCTTCCTCATCCACACCATTATCCATGCCTTCTTTGGCCACATGCCTTGCCCTTTTCCTCAGCAATGCAGAGGGTTCCTCGGAATCACTCTCTGTATCTTCCCTGTCACTGCTTTCATCACGTACTGGACATTTTTGGATATTAGCACCCTTCTTGGTAGAACTGCTAGCCTTCATTGCTTGGGGCCTTTGAGTTGCCTTTGCCTTCTTTACTCCAGTCCTGCCATGTCTCTTCGTAGTTGCCTTGACCTTAGCCATAATGACCAGAAATGGAAGTTGGTACTAAGAAGTGTGTGTTACTGTATGACTGGAAATGGAAGTTGAACTGAAGAGAATTGAACATGGCCAATGAATGAAATTTTTCAGGAACTGTTATTCAATATTTGTTCAAATATTTCAACTGAATTACAATACTAGACGGTGTGAACTACAGAGCCCATAAACTGAAAGTTCAGTTCAAAACCGGTTATGACCAGTTTTTTAGCAGTTATGGTAAATACTAAAATGAGCATGACTGTGACTGACAATATGCTTGAAACTGTGTGACTGGAACTGAAAGTTCAGTCACATCAGTTACAAAACCAGTTCAGTTTCAGTTCAGTTTCAGTTATGGTGACTGGACCTGAAGGCACTAAGTACAAACCACAGAAGCCCAGCTAGATACCACAGGATTCCATGCTAGCCATGCCAGCCTCCAAGGAACTAGGAATGCGATCCAAGACCTAGAATCCCATCTAAACCATGGACAAAACCCCCCTGGTGGATCAGGAGAACCAGATGGCCCAGGAGGGCCTGGAGGACCTGGTGGCAGAGGAGGAGGGTTTGGACCTAACATCCCAAATGCCTATGTACCCATACCTCAAGCAGCCGATGTAAAGGCAATAGGACAACTCCCTCAAATCTTCTATGGAAACCCTCAACAAGCTAAACCATTTAGTGAAGAAGTAAAAGCATACTTATGCCTCAACCAAGACATAGTGGGATATGATTCCCCTATCAAGAAAGTCGTGTTCACCCTCACTCTAATCAAAGGGCCAGAGACAGCTACATGGGCAAAAACTATTGGAGAATGGCTTGACACATTGAACCCAGGCACCCAGAATTACCCTGCCATTTGGATTCACTTCCTGGAGCTATTCAATGAAAGGTTTATGGACTCCATGGAAGTGGAAGAAGCCATTGCACAAATGGCCAAACTAACTATCAATCTGGCAAAACCCAGCCTCTTCTTTGCACAATTTGAAGACCTGGTAGAAAAGGCTGGGTTCAACCTCCTTCACGAAGAAACAGTGGTCAATGTGCTACGATGCCTCCCAGAATGGCTCCTAAGAAAAGTATGTGACCCAGTTAAACCAAAAACCTATGCAGCCACCAAAACCAAAGTGCTCCAAGTCATTAAATCCCAACAAGCCATTGATGGAATATTGCAGAAAGTCACCCAGCAAACCCCACAAACTGTTAAGGCTGTAGCAGGCCTTGGACTGGAGAGCTTGCAAGAACGAGGTCAAGCAGACCCTAGCAAGCTATCAGAGGGAGAAGAGAGAGAGTAGTCACACTCACTCTTCGATCTCTGAGAACACAACTTCGTGTAGAGGAATAGATACAGAGGATGTATCGATTCACAACTTCCGAAGTCTGTGCACTAGTGATTAGAATTAATATGAGTGATAAATACCTGAATCAAAGTCCAATCAATAGAGTAGCTAGTGACGTGCTTGCTTAACACTCAAGCTTAAGCGGTATATACCTGCGCCTTTAAGCAGATAGACTAGGTAGAGTCTTGAGGGAGCTGAAGCGGATGAGAGACTCTGTCACACAATAAACAAGAGGGGAAGGGAGTGTCAAACAATGGCGATCCCTTATCCTCTCGATGAACGATGTGTAGAAGCTGCAAGTTGAGAATTAAGTCGAGCTTAGGGCTCAACTTCGCACTGGGATCTTCTTAAATACAGGAGGGATCATAATACTACAAGTACCGATCCTAGGGTCTGGAACAACACTGGGACACTGCCCATAAGTACAGTACACATCAGGGACAAGTCAGGACAAGTCATTAACACAGCAAATAGTACAAGGATCCTCAGGCGATCCAGAGAGCCTCATAGGGACATACCAATTAGTAGTATCGTCCAAGTGGGTCAGAACGTGTATAGTAAAATTTTCACATCAGTCACTTTTCTGAATGTACCAAGAGTCTGTCCATGACACAAACCCAGCCACACTCCATAAATTGGCAACAAAATAACTGGCGCAACCAAAACAACAACCCTTGCCCTTATACTGGCAATTGGCAACCCCCAGTAGCCCCCTCACAGAACTTTAATTCATCTATGGCACCCTTGTGGTACAATGATGTTCAAGGAGTACCTATGGACATAGGAAGGAGCTGAGCACCTAATCAAGGAAGAGAATTTCCCAACCAAGGTTTCCAAAACCGTCGAGGACAACAACCTAGAGGGGGATATTGCAGAAATGTCACTAGCATTCCAATGACTAGCAATAACTGTTTCCAATGTGGAGCACAAGGACACTATGCTTGCAACTGCCCTAACCGACATCCCCAACAACAATATGCCAACCTTGTCAACTTCAATGGATTCACCAAGTCTAGTGTTGGGGAAGTTTGGTTTGTGCCTGAAACCACTTAGTGAAATGAAGGTAAAGATCTAATTCAATTGCTTAGCAAATTTAGGGTTATGGTCTTCTATGTCTGGAGATAGTGTCCCTAAATTTGCTAAGCAATTGGATAAGATCTTTACCTTCATTTCACTAAGTGGTTTCAGGCACAAACCAAACTTCCCCAACACTATGACACCAATGATCCCGAACAATGCAAGCAAAGTCCCTATGAACCCAGCGATCCAGGAGCCAGCAAAATTGCATGGCTCCATGCAGAACTCAACAACCTAACCAACAAGGAAAAAGAGAAGATGGTGAAACAAATGGGAGTAGCTGAGGATTTTTCCCATGCCTAATCAGGTTGGCACTGATTAGGTGTAACGATAGTGAATCACCTGTATATATGTCTGCAAGAAAATCAATGACCATCAGGACATTCATCCACTCTATCAACAAAAGAGCTGAAGCTATTGCCCTAATAGATTCAGAGGTGACAGAAAATTTTATGAATCTGCAATATGCCCAGCATCTCCATCTTCCCATCAAAACTCTAAACAACCCTCGACCCCTGTTCAATGTAGATGGAAGTGAGAACAAAAGTGGAACATTAAAATACTACACCAATCTCTCAGTCCAGACTGGAACTTGATGCGTCAATATGAGGTTCTTCCTCACAGATCTCAGAGAACACAAAGTTATCTTCAGGTATCCCTGGTTTTTGGCAATGCAACCCAAAATTGATTGGGCTAGAGGATGGATCGATTCAACTCAACTCCCCATTGTATTAAGAGCCCCAAATGCCACTAAAGCTATCTTCACACCCAGACAATGAAACATCCCCCGACCCATTCATCAAGACCAATACTACATCAGAAGAGTCACATTTCACCTGGCTGAGGAGAAGGACCCTAGCCTTGAACGAATTCCAAGAGAATACCACTGACATGCCAAAGTCTTCAATGAACAAGCATCTCAATGACTACCCTGCCACACTGTATGGGATTATGCCATCAAACTCCTACCAGAAGCACCACACACACTTCCGGGATGACTCCTTCCCCTAACCCAAGAAGAAATAGCTGAAACCTACAAATTCATCAATGAACATCTAAAATGAGGCACTATCTGACCTGGAGATAGACCCTATTCAGCCAACTTCTTCTATATAAAGAAGAAAGATAGGAAGCTACAACCAGTACAAGACTATTGCCCAGTCAACAAATGGACAGTCAAAGATCAAACAGTGTCCCCCCTTATCTCCCAGATGATAGACCGCCTCAGTGGATGCACACTATTCACCAAATTTGATGTAAGGTGGGGCTATAACAACATTTGGATTCAAGAAGGTGACGAATGGAAAGCAGCATTTCTCACTTCTTATGTTACCAGCCTCTGGGATCAGGTTTACCGATATACCGGTGTAAGTTCAGGAACCGGCCTCATATTTACCTTGTGTACAATATTAGGGTACTGTCTGTGTCTGCCTCATGCTCGCCTTGTGTCTTGTTTGTGTTTTCTTATTACTGATTGTCACGGACAGACTCTTGGTACGTTCAGGAAATGGGCTATGCGAAATTTACTATACATGTTCTGACCTGTTCAGACTGTACTACTAATTGGTACATCCCCATGAAGCCCTCTGGATCACCTGAGGATCCCTGTACTATTTGCTGTGTTGATGACTTGTTCTGACTCGTCTCTGATATATACTGTACTTGTGGGCAGTGTCCCAGCATTGTTCCAGACCCTAGGATCAGTACTAATAGTATTACGATCCCTCTTGTATTTAGGGTATTTCACGGGTATGGGTATTCCCGCGGTGTTATGGTCACAGGTGTCACAGGTACGGGTACAGTGTTGGGCTTTGCTGCACCGCAACAAACCGTGAACCCACACCTGCGGTTTACGGGTATTCTATGGGTTTTTTTACAGGCCAGTTCAGGGTTGTTTTTATGTTTTGCTATTGACAACACCCTCTTTCTCATCAGATTCGATCTCCCTCATTTTCTTTTCCTTCTTTCCCTTCCGTTTTGCCTTGCGTTTCTTGGTCAAAGTTGGCCAAACAAAGCCAAACTCGAAGACGAACATTGAAATATCGAACTCGTCAACTCGAACTCGAGTGTTCTCTCGCCGCCCCTGGTCCCCGATAACATGAACACGAACACATTAGCCGCAAATGCGAACATCGCAAAGACAAACGCTGCAAACACAAATGCGGACGCATTTGCTGCAAACCCAAACACTGTGCAAACACAAATGCAAATGCAAAGATTGCTAACACGACCGCTGCAAACCCTACAGATATGCAAATGCCACGAATGCGAACACATTAGCCACAAACCCAAACCCAAAAATCGCAAACCCAAACGCCACCAAAGTTACGTTGTAAACCCAAACGTGAATGCAAACACCGCTAACCCGACCACCACTAACCCCACAGATATGCAAATGCCGCCAAAGTTACGCCACAAATACAAACCCCATGCAAACGCAGGTGCAGACACGAATGCAAACACTGCTAACGCGACCGGCGCCAACCCAGCAGATATGCAAACGCTGTGAGTGCTACCAATGCAACCACCGCCAATGCTAACACACACAATTCCGACTGCTGCCAACACCAACACACACGCAATTCCGACCACCGCCAACACCAACACACATGCAATTCTGACTGCCACCAACGCCAACACACACACAATTCCGACTGCCGCCAATGCTAACACACGCAATTTCGACCGCCACCAACACCAACACACGCACAATTCCGACCACTGCCAACACCAACACATGCAATTCCAACCGCCACCAACGCAAACGCAAATGCCATGGACACCACCAACGCAACACAATGCAACCATCGCCAATGCAAACACACAAACCCGAATGCAGACAAACAAACCCGAACGCAGACACCCAAACCCGAATGCAGACACACAAATCTGAACACCGCCAATGCCAAGACACACAATTGCAACCGCACGCAATTGCGACTGCCACCAACACGAACCCATGCAAACGCTGCAAACGCAACGCAACTGGATGCATCAATTTGTGTGAATATGTGTCTGGGTTCTTGGAGCCAGCACAGTTTATTGTAATTGTAATAGTGTTTTTGTAATACATAGCAATAGCATGATTAGAATTTTTTATCACGGGTACCGTGGTTTGTGTGTGACACCGCATATGTTTTATGCGGGTTTATACCCCTACCCATGAAGGGTACGGTGTTGGCGGGTACAGGTACGATTATGGAAAACCATACCCACGGTATACCCGTGAAATACTCTACTTGTATTTAAGAAGACCTCAGTACAAAGTTGAGCCCTAAGCTCGACTTAATTCTCAACTTGCAGCTTCTTCACATCGTTTATCGAGAGGATAAGGGATCACCATACGTTCTATCCCCTCTCCTCTTGTTTATCGTGTGCTAGAGTCTTCTCAGTCGCTCTCCTCAGCTCCCTCAAGACTCTCCCAGTCTACCTGCTTAAAGGCACAGGTATATACCGCTTAAGCTTGAGCATTAAGCAAGCATGTCACTAGCTACACTACTGATTGGACTTTGATTTGGGTATTCATCACTCATATTAATTCTAATCACTAGTGCGCAGACTTCAGAAGTTGTGAATTGATATATCCTCTATATCTATTCCGCTATGCAAAGTTGTGTTCTCAGAGATCGAAGAGCAAGTGTGACTACTCTCTCTCTTCTCCCTCTGATAGCTTGCTAGATCCGCTTGACCTCGCTCTTGCAAGCTCTCCAGTCCAAGGCCCGCTGTAGCCTTAACACTGATGGCTGTGCGCCTCATGGAGGCCTTGTGTTAGTTGTATTAGTCAGCCATCCTAGAGTAGTATATAAGCTACACCTTGCTGTCTCTAAAACAGCAAGTTGAGTCTCCTGTCTCTCAGGTCTCAATATACTTCTCTTCTCCATATTCACTGTGGGTGGCTATTGGGTCGGAGCCCATTTAGCGGGAACCCTTACCAGGCAAAGCCTTAGACGATGCTTCAGAGTCATCTCTCTTATCCTCATCATCAACTTAGTGCACCTTGAGCACTACTTGGCAGTCAGACTATCTCTTTGAACTTAGTCCATTGTCAACTGCACTATGTGGTGGTGACACCTCAAGGCCTATTTGAACCAACTGTCATGTTCTTTGGACTCACCAACTCCCCAGCAACATTCCAAAGAATGATGAATGTCATATTTCAAGTAGAACTAGCACAACAATGGCTATCGATCTATATGGACGACATTCTCATTTATACCAAGCCAAGGCCAGGAGAAACTGAAGAACAACATATACAGCAGCATTGACAATATGTTTACCACATACTACAAAAACTAGAAGACAATGACCTGTACTTAAAACTGGAAAAATGTGACTTCAAGAAGGACAAAGTCAAATACTTAGGTGTTATCGTTGGAAACAATCAAGTACTAATGGACCCAAAGAAAGTTGAAGCAGTTCACAAATACAATCGCCCAACAAATCCAACAGAAGTCTGTAAATTCTTAGAATTCATGGGATACTACCGATACTTTATCCTGAATTACTCAAAAATTGCTCAACCTCTGCTTGATTTAACAAAGAAAGCAACAACATGGCATTGGGAAAAGGTGCAACAAAATGCATTTGACAAACTCACCAAATGAATGAGTGAAGCTCCTGTATTAACCCAACCAGACTTCAACAAATGCTTCTACCTTCAAACGGATGCCTCAGCTTATGGCATGGGAGCCATACTCTTGCAGGAAGGAGAATCATCCCCTTCACTAGACAAATGTTTGAAACCCACACTTCACCCAATTGCATACTATTTGGCCACCTTCACTCAAACCAAACAAAACTACAATATCTATGAATGGGAACTCCTAGCGATAATAAAAGCCCTTGCACACTGGAGGGCATACTTAGGATGGACAAAGTATCCCTTTATCATCCACACTGACCATGCAAACATACAATACTGGAAATCGCCTCGAAATCTCAATTGTAGAACTGCAAGGTGGCATGCTGACCTATTAGAGTATGACTATGAAGTGGAACACATCCCAGAAAAAGAGAATGGAGCCACCAATACCCTATCGCAACCCCCAGGCATAGATTAAGGCCAAGATGACAACAAAGAAATAATTATCTTCCCACCAAGTAGGTGCAGAACTAGGGTGTAGCACAGGTAAGGGTCAACCTGTGGTATATGGCCCACAGGTCTGACAGGTACAGGTACAGTGTCAGAAATGTGCTACCTGTGGCACACTGTACCCATTTTGGTGGTGTCACAGGTTTTGATGGTGTCTTGGGGTTAATCATATTTTTTCCAACTCTTAAGTAAATTTCCCTATAGCACATCTTGCTTGCCATTCACACCAATAAGTCAAGAGCTAAATAAATGGTATATTTGATGTTACAGACAGTAAAGCTATGTACATTCAACAGCCCTGTATCATAAGTGCCCCGCTGTTGCAATTTCTTGCCCATTTTGCTCTGCATGCCATCATGCTGTTTGTTACACTGTGCCCTGTCGTCGTGCAGTGAGTCGCACCTCATGTGCCATTCATGAGTTGCGTGCCTTCATGGCCTTTATTACCTCATTGCACGGTTTGTTCGCTGTGCCTCATGCTGCCGTTTGTTGCACCTTGTCTTCACATGCCATCATGGCGTTTGTTGCGTGTCTTTGCATGCTGTCGTGGCATCTGTTGTGTCTCATATTTGCGTGCCATTGTGGCATTTAAGGGATGTCGTTAGGCCTCGTTTTCGTGTGCCATCGTGTCATTTGTTGTGCCACGTCAGGGTGTTCATTTGTTGGGGCATTTGTTGCGCTTCATCAGGGTATTTACTGTGTGTTGTCGGGGCATTTGCTGCATGTCATCGAGCCATATTCGAGTGCCATTTGTTGCATGCTGTTGTTGTGCCATCATTGTGTCCCGTTGTCACGCATGTCACGTCTGAGATGTGTTGAACCAGACAAACAAACTGAGTACAAACATAGGTAAACTGCGTGTCATAAGACACAGCGTGGCTGCACACAAGGCCAAATGGTCCATGCACATGCCCTGGGGTATATAAACCCTCCCTGTATGCATCCCCTTTTGTTCCTTCAGCTGGGCTTGCCTGGCTCTTTTTAGTTATGTAGTTTTAACTTACAGTAGTAAATAGTGTATATGAATTAATATATTCTTTTTTAACATTTATGTGGCACGGTGTTGACAGTATACTGTGGTGTTAAGACACTGCGGTGATAAGATAAAACCTGCAGGTTTAACCTGCGGTGACAGGTACAGTGTGATTACGGGTACGGTATAATGGGTCACAGGTACGGTGTCAGCGAATGGGCCCACAGTGTGACCTGTGCTAC
Organism: Russula virescens; assembly: GCA_003316435.1. Lineage (NCBI taxonomy): Eukaryota > Fungi > Basidiomycota > Agaricomycetes > Russulales > Russulaceae > Russula > Russula virescens. The sequence continues at coordinate 31,003 of QFEY01005907.1, read as the reverse complement.
ACCCTATGCAGAACCACTACAACCCCACAAAAAATGGCCCTACCAATCCTAGAAAATGATGAGCACCTCAAATGGATCCTCATGATGCTATACCATGACAACACCTCAGCCGGCCACCCAGGATGAGATGAAACACTCAGACAAGTACAGGAAAATTACTATTGGACTGGCATAAAAGATTGGATCACTCAATACATCAAAGGATGCACCATCTGCCAACAAAGCAAAATCCAAACCCACTGAACTCACACCCCATTATTCAAAATTGATACTACTAACTACATGCACCCATTCCAACAGATAGCCCTAGATCTAATCACTGGACTTCCAAAATCACAAGGCTATGATGCCATCCTAACTATAGTGGATCATGGGTGCTCTCATGCAGCTCTCTTTCTGCCTTGCAATACCACCATCACTGGGCCACAGATAGCACAACTATACTTGGACAACTTATATCAATGGTTCGGATTACCCTCAAAAGTTATCAGTGACTGAGATCCCCGATTCACCTCACACTTCATGAAAGCTCTCACTAAAAAGCTAGGGATCTTCCAGAATATATCTACAGCCTTCCATCCACAAACCAACAGGCTCACAGAACAAAAGAATCAATGGATAGAACAATACCTCTGCATAGTAACTTCAAACCAACCAGACAATTGAGTGAGATAGCTTAGCCTAGCAATGGCAGTGCACAACAATCAGGAAAATACAACCACTAAGCTAGCGCCCAATCAAATCCTCTTCAGCCATAAGTTGTGGCTTATCCCCAATCAAATGAATCAGACTCTTAATCATATGGTGGAACAAAGGCTAGAAAAGGTCCTTGGGTATCAAAAACAAGTGACAAAAGCCATCAATGAATCAGCATGCTCACTTCAGCAGATCACAAACCAATATTAGCTGACTGATCAAGTATGGTTAGAAGGAAAGAATCTCCAGATGCCTTACCAATCTAGCAAATTAGCCCCAAAATGCTATGGCCCCTTTGTTATCACAGAAGTAATCTCCCCAGTCACATACCGACTCAAGCTACCCCCAGGATGGCTTATTCACAATGTATTCCACACCTCACACCTATCACCCTATCACAAAATGGTACAGCATGGGCCTAATTTTATCAGACCACCACCAGAGCTAATTGAAGGAGAAGAACAATATAAAGTGGAGCAGATTAGAAATCACCAACATCATGGACAGTCTTGACAACTCCAATACTTAGTCAAATGGGAAGGTTACCCCAAAAGTGACAACACCTGGGAGCCAGTTGGTAATCTCAGCGCTCCAGACTTACTAAAGGCATATCATAGACACCGCCCACTGGAGGGTATAAGAGCAATCCAAGGACCACCATCCCTATCTTGTCACCCACACTGGATATCCTCACTCTCATTGAATCGTTCAACAATGTCCTTAAAGCCCTCTACTCCCTTTGCTCTCTCCAATCACAGCAACTCATCAGAATGTCTGAAATATCCCTCAATCTCTTCAACGAATCCCCTGCCATCACTGCACCTGGCTCCCCTGCTTCCCTTGCAGCCATCAATGAGGTGGTTATTCTCAATGAGCACCTGGCCACTGACAACAACCCCTTGGCATGCATTGACATCGATGCCCTCAGTCTTGCCTCCCCCCGTCCCATTCCCATACCACCTCCCCACCATGTCCCTTGCCAACTCTGCAACCACAATGGACTGCCTCTCCAGCCCGCCATTGTGGCCATGGGCCACCTCTCTCCTGACTCTGCCCATGCCACCCTTGCTGCCAATGCCAACATTGAAACCACCATGCTCTGAGCCATGTGCAGCACCTTGGCAAACACCATCGAAGGACACCAAGAAATGTACAACTGTCAGCTCCAGATCACCTGTGACCGTGCCAACAATGCCAAAGCCATGCTTAAGGGGTACCAATGCAAATATGACAAACCTCCCATTGGGTACAAAGAGAATAATGGACAGGTCAGCAGCATCATTCCGCTGGGCAATGGGGGATTTAGGGAGGCCAAGTGGGTCAAATGATTGGGAAACAGTAACATTTTGTGCTTCCACTCTGATAACACTGAGGAGGACTCTGCCTATGTCATCGAACTCCATGCCCCCTATGACTGCTCCCCAGAGGAGACCCCTGAACCCCTTGCACCATGGTTCCACCATGCCCTCATGGGTGAAGGTATGCACTATGCAGATATCCATGCTGAAGTCAAGGCCCTTCAAGACTGGGGCCATCTTGCCGAGATCGAGAGGTATCGCAACCTCACCAGACAGATCAATAACATCCAGGACCATATCAAAGAACTCGAGCATGACCTTGCGTCCATCAGTACCCAGAGAGGCCAAAGTGAGTCACATCTCTGCTTTACATGCACCCAGCAGAAGGTCAGTCATCTGGAGGGGAGGTTTTTCCCATACCTGGCATCGCACCCTTTGGGGTGGCACTGTACAAGAAAGCTGGCTGCATTTAGGAGGGACGAGGATATCAGTGGGATGGATGGCTTGTGGGAGCAAGCAAACTAGCAAGAGGGTAATGTCACCAGCCCTGAGTCAAGCTCAGGTAAGCATTGTGGGAACCAGCCCTACTTGTACGATATCTCAGCCTTCCAACCTTTTGTGTTACAAATATGGACTGCTTAGTTGTAGTCCTCCTGTTGCTGACTCACCCACCTCGTGTTGCTTACTATTACCTCGTTGATTAGTTGTGTTCCTTAGTAAAGTCCTTAGTTAGGACTGGTAGTACAGTGCTTGACAGCAAAAGTCAACAAATTTGCTAGTTGATATATTACAAATTTTTACAACAAAATAAGACCGGATTCGTGTTCAGAATAGCGTAAAACGTACAAATCCGCTCTTTGCAGACCTTCCTGCGTACTTTTTTGGGTTAGCCAACTTTTTGGCCCAATTTTTTGACATAAAACATGCCCCTTTCGGGGGTTTTTTGATCGGTCTCAATTAACTATGGCATCAATTGACAGCAGACCAACCCTCCGGTGTGATTTCTGCTTCTGCACCACCCATTCCGCAGCCTTTCCCGTCAAACCTTGTCAGTAAGCATCCATGAATCGCCAGGAACGGTTGAAAAACTGTTCCACAGGGCACATGTCGAGGCACCCGCAGCACAAGACTGCCTATCCAAACTGCCCCGCATTTCTCGTGTGTGACTTCGCGTTTCCAAATCATTAGTTGGTTTCATGGGGGGGTTCTCAGGTGATGGCAGGTTGGATGTGTTGGCATGCATATTCTCATATATCTCACTGCCATGTATGTTTGTATTCCATTAATGATGAAACAAGTTTTTGTGTGCATTTGTGCACAGATCTTTCGTCTTATCAAGTTTATCTCACATCAATCGTGCGTGAGGCGGCTGTGTCACGTGTGACCTGGGTCTTCTGACCCCTTGTCACGTGGTTACTACAGCTTATCATGGACAATTCTAACCTTATTCGAGTATGCCATTAGATTCAGAATGATGGAAATAATCGATTTCCACCCTTTTTGGGGGGCTAACCCTAGATTTAGGGTCTGGCCAACTTTTTTTTTTTTCAAAAAATAAAAACATTGTTTTTGAGTGTTTTGAACAAAAATAAAACACTCATAAAAATTTGTTGACTTTTGCTGTCAAGCACTGTAGTAAGCGTCCCTCATATACCTATTTAAGTGTAGTCTTGCTGTCCCTTAGATGGCAAGTTGAGTCTCCTGTCTACCTTGTAGGCTCAATCGCAGCATTCTCTTTCTCTTTTCCCTTTGAGTGGCTACTAGGATGTACTCTAGCAAGTGGGAACTTGTCTACTTCAAGATCTACTCTCCCTCTACTTCAAAAACTCTCTAGTCTAGTGCACACCTACTACATGGCAGTAACAGTAAAGGTATACAGTTGCCCTTAAAGGTGTTGTAATATTTTATTCATATGCCCTTGGTATGTCCAATATTAGTGTCACAGGTACGGTTCTTAAGTGCCCCATGATTGTATTAGTACGATAAGGTTCAGATTGATGTCGGACTGATAAGACTAGTAGTATGTATCCTAGCTATCAGTACCCCATTTCGTTTTTGTTACGTGTACCCCAGTTCTGCCTCGTTCCCCGTGATTCCTTTCTTAGCTTGTACCCCAGATACGCATGTACTAGTAGTGGCGTTCCCGCCGACCCATAAATAGGGTCTCGCGCCGTAGGGACTCACCAAGTTGAGTCTCCTGTCACAATACAGTTGACTTTGCCCCCTTTTCCTTGTTTCCCTCTGAGTGGCAGCGCCTTTCTCTCTCTAAGGCAGCGTGCGGTAACTCATTCCACTATCACCCTGGAATACATACTCGGGTGGCAATACGGACGTCATCGAGACTTGGGACTATACACCTTCTGTCTTGTCTCTCTCGTCACGCTACCAGATACCACTCCATTCCTACGATTCCAAGTCCTAATCTCCCGCACTCTGATAACTGTACTGCAAACCCGCAGACAGATACCTTGGCGGTGACAATTAGTATGAGAGCATCTGACCACACTTGTTCTATAGAACAATACTACTGTAGGATTTAGATAGCTTAGATAAACTCAAGTTTGGCTGCCTGAGGCTACAGATTGGGGGTCCCTAGGGTAACATTTGAGCATATTCATTCCATTGTTAAGAGGTGGAGATATCACAAGTAAAGAAATGCATTGAGGTTGTGGATCTGCCCAATAATCACAGAGTTGAGCAGTAGGCAGAAAAACAGGCATACATTGACTAGATAGTATGAGAGACAATTGCAAGACAAAGAGTACACCAAGCAGAAACACAACCTAGATTGCCCCAGCCAATCTCGTTTCTTTCATTCCCAGAGAAGCTATTTCTTCCACAACTTCGGCAATAGACATCTCTAATTTGCCATGGTTGAGCCACCCTATCAAGCATGCCCTTAGTGATAGCAACATTTGGCAAGCTCATAGGTCATACATACCCCTTAGCTTCTGCTTGTGTATCTTTTCTCACTCCTTGTCAAGAACACATTGTCTCTTCAGTTTGGTGGTGGCAGCAGCGAGTCTAGGTCACACATTTAGGGGTCAGATGCGAGGCGAACACCACCATGGCATGCCACGACACAGCGATAGCTTACCCACAGGGCTCTCCTTTATGAATTCCTCAAGTATCTTCTTGGCATGTTCAAAGAATCCCTGCTCGCTGAACACCTTGCCACCACTTTGTAGTCCTTCAGATTTTTTGCAAGCGCTTTCTTGGCAGTCTTCTGGATGCGTTTCCACTTCTCGTGCTTGATGTGGCACACAGACGTGTTCGCGTAGACCTTCTCATCGAGTTTGTCTGCCTGTATTGGGTGGCAGGCACTTCACGCTTCCGAGATCTCCTCGTGCAAGTGACACAAAGAATTGTTAGGGAGGAGCACGGGTATTCAGACCCGTAGGGGTTACGGGTAAGGGTAGCCACGGGTACAGGTACGGGTCACCACCCTGTAACCCATGACCTGCCTGACCCGTGGCTGTAATGATTGGTAACCTATCTACATACAAAAGTAACAACTGCGGAGTTTTAAGAAACACTACAAACACCGCGAAAAAAGTATTAAAAACTAGCATCATGACCACGCGCTCAACAAAAGATGTATCCCTAAAGCGGAAAGCATCAAATCTGGTTAAAGCCTCATTGCCAGAAAAGAAGAGAAAAGAATCTACCATAACAATATCCGACGATGAGCCATCCATATCCAATGGCAGCGTTGGTCCAACAGACATAGATGCAGACGAGTTGGAAGGGGTGGAAGAGGAAGAAGAGGGGGCAGGTGTTGAACTCGGTACGTCGCTATTCCATTCCTGTGACAAAAAAAGCTCAGCACAATGTTCAGAACGTTTGAAGAAGGACTGGAACGCACCAATTTACTCCTTCTTCTACCCAGAACCAATTGTGGACTATTATAAAGGCCGTCGCTTCCATGAGTTCACTTGTGCTGCCAAAGGGTGTCAGAAGAGGATACGCCGCTATTTGGACAAGGGTGATGCAAAATCGACCAGCAATTTGCGAAAGCATGCCAAGCAATGCTGGGGGTTAGAAACTGTGGAAGCTGCTGACAAGATGAAAGATGCTTGCAAGGCACGTCGCTCAGGAATAACATCAGGACACTGGGATGGATCAATCTCAGCATTGTTTGAAAGAGTTGGAAAAGGAAAGCGTACCTTCTCACACCGGCAACACACAAAGATGGAGACAAAGTTTGTTCTTCTATTATGTCGTTGAGAAGGCCCCCTCCCTGATTTGCTGTTTTAGAGCTGAAATTGTCCGCTGGGTTTGTGAAAGTGCTCGACCCTTCGACATTGTAAACGATCGTGGTTTTCAATCCTTGATGAAGACAGGAAGGCCAGAGTATTACATACCTTCCCCCTGGACTGTATCGTGCGACATTCGATTGGTTTTCGCACACACAAGGCAGAGGATTGCAAACATGTTGCAGGTAAGGCATCATTTCCCTGGGCCAAGCCGTGAACAATACTGAGGGGGTACAGATATATAATGGCAAACTCAACTTTGCCACTGACGCGTGGACATCCCCAAACCACAAGGCATTTGTGGCACTCACAATCCACCTTGAGCAGAATGGCACCCCACTACGCCTTGTATTAGATATCGTCGAAGTTGCAAAGGTATAGACATATCATGATCAGAAGTTTGATGTTCATTGATGCACCCCATTCATAGTCTCACTCTGGACTTAACTTGGCGATGGCAGTCGCAAAGATCATACATGAATTTGGGATAACAGACAAAGTGAGAATCAATCCAAAAGTGAGGAAGAAACCCCTCACCTCCATTAGATTTTGGGCATTACATGCGATAATGCGTCGTGTAATAATGTAATGGTTGCCGAGCTCACGCTATCTCTTCCCGCGTTTTCCGAGGTTGGCCACACATGGTGCTTCCTGCACATCGTCAATCTCGTGGCGAAATCTATAATAAAGCAGTTCGATGTACAGAAAAACCAGGGCAATCATCACAAGGATGATGCAGAGCAAGAGCTGCAAGATCTGGCAGCTGATGCGGACCTCGAAGCACGACAATCTATAGAGAATATGGCGCAGCGTAGGGTCGGCGGCGAGAGAGGCGAGGCATATCCGGAAATCGAGTTGGATGACAATATCGAAGGGTGGGTTGATGAGATGTCCTTACTTTCCCCAGCCGAGCGCAAGCAAGTCGAGAAAGATATTCGCCCTGTCAAACTTGTCCTAGTAAAGGTGAGAAACGAAACACGCTGGGGAGGATGTTACTTACAGGCATCGAAGCTCCGGAAGATTGCCTTCAAGATTGTGAACTCATCGACGATTGTCTTGCCTGCTTGGCGACAACTGCTGCAGGAACTCAAAGCAGTCGATCAGATTATGCCCCACGATGTGGCAACGCGCTGGAACTCAACCTACGATATGTTGGAATTTGCGCTCAAGTACCGTAAGGCGATCGACCTCCTAACAGCGGACAGGCAGAACAAGCTTCGAAACTACGAATTGAACGAACGAGAATGGTCGATTGTGGCGCAGCTGAGTGAAGTCCTCAAGGTACGCATGAGCATTCCGCGGAATCCTGACTCATCAAGAACATGGCACCGGCGCCGCGGGCAATTCACAGGTCTTGAAAGATGCGACATTATTCTTTTCTCGTTCAACGCCCAACCTCGCTACCGTCATCCCGGCGATGGATTTCATCAACGACAAGCTTACTGCACACGCACACCATCGAGACCTCTCCCCGGCCATCAAAGCCTCCCTAGAGCTTGGCAAGAATACTATGAATCGATATTACTCGCTCACAGACTCGTCCGAGGTGTACCGCGTCGCTATGGGTATGTAACTCACTTCTCTCTGACGCCCTTTCTGATTCCATCTCAATTAGTTCTGCACCCTCGTCATAAACTTTCGTACTTCAAAACGGCTGGTTGGGAAGAAGATTGGATCGAAACTGCAAAAGAAATGGTATGTGACATTTTTGAACGATCTTACAAACAAGAGGCTCGCGACTCGGAGGAAGAAGGACCAACCCTGGCAACATCAAGCACAGCATTGAAGGTATGTGCTCATCGTTCTCCCCAGAACAATGCTGACGTCTTCGGGCAGGCATCCTCAGGGCCGAAGAACATGTTTGACGACCTTCCCTCCCTCAGTGCCCCCACGCGGAAGGAATTACGGGACGAGCTTGATTGCTACTTCAGCACTGACCCGGAAAGGGTCAATGATGTCTTGGCCTGGTGGCACGAGCACCGGGCGATGTACCCTCACCTCTCGCGCATGGCACTTGATTATTTGACAATCCCTGGTACGTTGCGTTTCTCTTTTGATACATAACTGTTTACTGAAGCATTTATTCCAGCTACATCTGTTGACGTTGAGCGCATCTTCAGCCGCGGCCGCCTTGTCTTGTCTCACGTCCGTAACCAACTTCCGTCGCAGTCTACCCGGGCGCTTCTGTGCTTGGGCTCATGGAGTCTGCTGGGTTTGGTTAAAGACCGTGACGTCTTGGCAGTTACAGCCCTCCAGGAGGTTGAAGGGGATGAGGAACCAGAGCTTGAGGATGGTTGGGACAGGATTGTTATTTAGTTCAATTTTATAATGATATATACATTGCAATTCGTGATCTGGTATGGAAGTGAAGTTAACCCGTACCCGCATGACCCGTAGCCTTTGACCCGCGGGTTGCGGGTACGGGTAGCCACGGGTACGGGTACGGGTAAGGTCAAAATTACCCGCGGGTTACCCGTGCTCCTCCCTAGCCATGATGTGGTGTGATCGGTGAAGTGCAAAATGGACAAAGAGGGTGTGGCAATGGTCACCGTCGGTCAAGTCCCCAGCTTTGAATGCCATGTCTCCAGTGGTTTTCTTCTAGTGGGAAACCTCCAATTTGGTTTCTATGCAGTTGGGATCTAGAGACATTGATAATGGGATGGAAAGAGGACAATGAATGTGAGGCAAAAGAGAGAAGGCCATCAATGGCCCTATGCACAGTAGTACTACAGTAGTAACAGCCCCTCTGGAGGACTTCCTTTTCCAGTAACCACCACCTCTGCAGCAAAATCCTTGCCAAAGAAAGTGGAAACTAGATTAGAAATAGTCATAAAACATAACACACACTCTCATACACACACAATAAAGCAAAGTAAAGAGGAACACACCTAAAGACATGATGAAACCCCTAACAAAAGGGGCCACATCACCCACCACAGCCATAAAGCCACAGTCAGGCAGGCAGCCCCAAACACGCTCGGTCACAGCAGCAGCTGTCACCGAAAAGGCAACCAACCCACAAGGCCAGACAAACAACCAAGAGCCATCTGTCCCACCCTCACAAACAGAACCCTCTTCCAACAAAGCCAGCATACCCAAAGGTCCCACCTCCCCACTCTGCTCAGTGGCCAATGCAATCACAACCATCATAAAAAGGCAAAACATCACTGGCCACACCAAAGAGCTCCTAGACAAGGTTCTTAAATTCATCAACGAAGTGGTAGCTAAAGAGAGCAAACAAATGACAGAATTTGAATGTCAGGCCAAAGAAAATGCACTGAAGTCCACCCTCAGAAAAGACCTTGGGGACATGTACAACACACTCAGCAAACAGCTGAATGGCATCCAGGACACCTTGAACATGGTGCTAACCAGTTCCGACAAGCTACACACCAGCACCAGTGACACCCTAGCCATCACCAAAGACCTTGCGGGCAAAGTCGGAACAGTCACTGATGCTGCAGACAAGATAGCCTCCGAAACTACTAAATACTGGGATGCCATCCTGTCAAAGCCCATGCCATCACTCAGGGCAACCACCAACCTGAGAGTCCTGGGAGACATGCAGCACAAAGTGAGTCAAATCCTTGTCAAAATCTTCGACACTGAGGGAAACAACACTCTTGGCAAAAGCATCATGGAGCTAGTCACCAAGGCCAATGAGGCAATTGCTTCGATTGAGGATAGCAGAAAACCAAACAGGGCAAAAGCTGAAATGGTCTTCAAGACCTGGAGAAATGCCCTAGTCCTCACCCTAAGCAACAAAGAGACAGTTGACTGGATTAAACAGCTGAACATAGAGATTGCCTTCACCTCTGCCTTCTCTGAAGGATCACACATTAAGGACAGAAGCTATAACCTGATAGCTCCAAATGTTCCGATTATCTTCAACCCAAAGGACGAAGCTCACCTCCATGAAATCGAGGAAGCAAACGGACTCATCAAATACGGTCTGTTAAAGGCAAAATGGATAAAACCAGAAGGAAGGAGACACCCAGGACAAACCCTTGCCTATGCAATCCTAACCATCTCCGACACAGATGTAGCCAACCGCCTAATCAGAGACGGGATCAACATCTGCAACTCCAGAGTCAGACCTATGAAACAAAAACATGAGCCCACTCAGTGCATGAAATGCCAACGATAGGGACACTTTGCCAGGGAATGCTCAGCAGAGAGAGACACATGTGGGACTTGTGGAGAGTCGCACTGCACCAATGCTTGCACCAACAAAGAAAAGCGCTACTGCGCTGTCTGCCAGGATGACTCCCATGCCAGTTGGGACAGGACATGCCTGGAATTCATCCAGTGAACCACTATACTGGACAACATGAACCCAGAAAACAGCATGCCCTACTTCCCAACAGAGCAGGACTGGACATTTACCTCAAGGCCAAGCAGAATCCCACTCAATGAGTGTTTCCCAGGGAAATATGCAGTCAACAGTCTCCCTATAGCAAACACAAAGCAGGGCCAGTCAACAACATGACACAAGCCCAAAAAGGGAGATACAGCTGACCCATGGATCACCTCCAAGCGTAAACCAGGCCCAAACAAAGGGAACCCAAACCTCATCCCCATCAACCAGAATAAAGAGAAGGATGTGATTCCCACAGTGGTGGAGAGATGGGGGTCAGGATGGGACCCAGACATCCCATCGGGTAATACAGAGGAAGAAACACATGAAAGCGATCAAGCCAAGAGTCTCCACTAATGATGGACAAACTCTCAATTTGGCAACAGAACATAAACAAATCGCCAACATACCAACATGACCTCATTAGCAACGACTACTTAGTAAACATAAAAACAGACATAATCGCAATACAGGAGCCAGTGCTCAATTTTAATAACCTCACAATCACATCCAGAAACTGGATCCCAATCTACCCCACCACGCACAACAAGTCCCCCACCAAAACTAGATCCATCACACTCATCTGCTCAACCATAAGTACAGACAACTGGGCACAGCTAGACTTCCCCTCTGCTGATGTCACAGTCATACAACTCTCCAGTACCTGGGGGAAAATAACCATATTCAATATCTATAATGATGGGAACAACAATGAAACAATCAAGCTGCTAGCAAGCTTCCACAGACAGCACCACAACCAGATCATGTCAATGGATGGGAAACCCACACATATAGTCTGGCTCGGAGATTTCAACCAACACCATCCATACTGGGACAACCCCAATGACACCAGGCTATTCACCAACGAAGCCATCTCCAAAGCTGAAAAGCTCATAGAAGCAATAGCAGATGCAGACTTAGAGCTCATCCTACCACGTGGTGTCCCAACACACCGTCACAAGAAAGTGGAGCTGACTTGACCAAGTCTTCCTATCAGCACAATCAGAAAACATAGTAATATCCTGCGACATGGTGCCAGACCAACGTGGCATAAACACGGATCATCTGCCAATCCAGATGGAACTAGATCTAGAGTTGAAAAGTGAAACTGAGACCCCGAAGGCTAACTTCTGAGAAGTAGACTGGGAAAATTTTCATGAAACCCTCAGCATATCCCTTGCAGACCTTTCTCAGCCCTCCTGGATCACCTGCCAGCGACAACTAGACTGTGAATGCGATAGCCTAACCAAAGCGTTACAAGACACCATCAGTATGCAAGTCCCAATCGCAACTCCAGTGCCGGGCTCCAAACGCTGGTGGACCAAGGAACTCACACAACTATGCAAACAGGCCAACAAGCTAGGAAGATTAGCTTATGGGCAGAGAAACTTCCCCGAACACACTATACATGCTGAGCATACAAGAGTGGTGAAAACCTACGAGTGTACCCTAAAAAACACCAAGCAGCAGCACTGGCAAGATTGGCTAGAGAAAGCCAACGACCCAGACATCTGGGCAGCCTACCATCTTGTCTCCATGCCAGCTACCGATGGAGGCAAAGCTAGAATCTCAGCACTAAAATACAAAGCCAGAGACAGGGAACTGGCAGCAAACTCCAACAGCGAGAAGGGTAAAATACTCGCAAAGGGCTTCTTCCCACCCAAACCAGAGACAGAGGCCAATGCACAGCAGATCAAATACCCAAAGGCCTGTACTGAAGTGGGTAAAATCATGTGAGACCAGATAATCACACACATCAGAAGGCTAAAACCCTACAAGGCTCTGGGACCAGACGGAATCCCAAACATAGTTCTGATGAAATGTGCAGACCTCCTCGTTGACAGACTATACTTCATCTACGAAGCCATGCTGGAGAGAAACTTCCAATATAAGCCCTGGAAGAGCTTCACCACAGTTGTTCTCTGAAAACCAGGGAAACCGAGATACAATGTCCCCAAAGCATACAGACCCATAGTGCTACTCAACACACTCTGGAAAGTTCTAATGGCAATAGTCATGGACCAAATCTCCTTCCTGACTGAAAAGCATCAACTTCTTCCTGCAAATCACTTCAGAGGCAGACCAGGCAGAATGACCACAGATGCCATGCATCTTCTCACACACAAAATTAAAGCGGCCTGGTGCAAAGGCAAAGTGGCAGCAGCACTATTCCTAGACATTGAGGGTGCCTTCCCAAACGCCATACCATCAGTATTAGTGCAAAATTTGAGAAAGCAAGGACTACCAACAAAATATGTCAACTTTGTCAACAGCATGCTATGCAACAGAATCACCACACTGAAATTTGATGGCTACACCTCAACACCTATACAAATCAACAACGGCATAGGCCAAGGCGACCCACTATCCATGATCCTGTACCAATACTACAATGCCGACCTACTCAACATACCAAAAAGCCCAGATGAATCAGCAATTGCATATGTAGATGACACACTAATGCTAGCCATTGCCAACAACTTTGAGGAAGCACACCAAAAACTGGTGGATATGATGGAACGTGAAGGAGGCATCACAGACTGGTCCAAATCGCATAATTCCCTGCTGGAATACTTAAAACTAGCGCTGATAGACTTTGCCCACAAACAAAGCAATAAAGGCAGACCTCCCTTAAAGCTACAACAGAGAGAGGTCAAACCTGATATCAGCACCAGATACCTGGGGGTCCTATTCAACCAGCACCTCAACTGGGACGCACAAAGGGCCCATGCCATAGAGAAAGGATCCAAATGGTCATCTCAAATCAAACACATCGCCAAACAATCCTGGGGAATCACACCCAAACACGTGAGAAAACTCTTTATCAGCATGGCAACCCCGAGAATCCTCTATGCAGTGGACCTCTGGGGCAATGCAACCAGCACCAGCGCCTCAGGACAATGCCCAGGAGGAGCGGCAAAGCTCAACAGTCAACTCGTCATGCTCCAGAGAGCGGGCACCCTAGCCATAACCGGAGGGCTATGCACTTCCCCTTCAGACGCACTCAACGCTTGTGCCTTCCTCCTGCTGGCCCCCCTGAACATTGAAAAGCATTGTCTCAGAGCAATCACCAGATTAGCTATGCTCCCAGAAGATCACCTGCTACACAAACCCACCAAAGCCAAAGTCAACCAAACCATAAGACGCCACAGCTCCCCCCTCCACCACCTACTCAAATGACTCCCACTTGACCCCAATAATATCGAAAAGATACCAAGCGCAGCTGTAAATCCCACAAACACAGGCAAACCACCATTCACAACACACATTGCTGAGAACAGAGACAACTCAGTCAACGAAGCAGAACATGCCCCCGAAATCATTAAAATCTACTCCAATGGCTCCACAACAGATGGAAAGGTTGGAGCGGCAGCAATACTGCTAAGGACAGGCAACCCAGCGCACAAATTACACTACCACCTAGGAGTGGAAGGCAAACACACAGTGCACGAAGCCGAACTCGTAGGCATGCTGCTAGGTCTACACCTCATCGACATGGAGAAAAGGAGCAACACCACCTGTGCAATAGGCGTTGACAATCAGGCAGCCATACAAGCCCTCCACTCCCAGCTCAGAAGTCCAGGACACCATCTTGCAAGAGAATTCATATGCATCATGACCAAACTGCAAAACAAAAAGAACACCAACTACTCTCTAACAATAAGATGGACAGCTGGCCACGAAGGCATCAATGGCAATGAACTAGCAGACCAGGAGGCCAAAATAGCAGCCGGGGGCCACACCTCAGACAAGGGGAACCTCCCCCATTACCTCAGGAAACTGCTACTGACGAACCCATCCACAGTCAGAAGGAGTCATGACAAAGAGCTCAAGCGCAAATGGACCAATGCATGGTGCGAGTCAGAGAGAGGCAGACACATGCTGAGATATGATGAATCTACCCCGTCTGGAAAATTCCTCAAAGCGATCAGTAAGGAGAATATCCCAAGACATACTGCCAGCATAATAGCGCAACTAAGACTGACACATGTGCCACTAAACCAATTCCTCAAATGGATCAAAAAAGTAGACAGCACAAGATGCCCTGCATGTGGTGCAAAGGAGGAAACCATAAACCATTTCCTCCTCAATTGCCCAAGTTATGCCCATGAATGCTGGACACTAGCCCGCCATACTAGAAAACTACACAAGCCACTCACAACAGGAGCCCTACTGGGAACCCCAGAACTAGCCACTCCGCTCACAAACTATATAAGAGCCACACATCATTTCAACAAGAAGGACAATCCATCCCAAACTTGGGATTAAACCACCCACACAATCACCCCTACAGCATGCACACACCCGAGTAACTATTCACGCACAACAGTCCCATCACCCACCCAACCAACCTCCCCCTGTAACATCAAAGCACACCCAGTCTCACATCAGCAATGCTTTCCTCAAGACTCAGATACTAAGACAACACAGAGACCCCTCATGTGAACACATTACTCAAGCACAACTGAGGCATTCCTGCCTATGCCAAGCCAGGCTCTTGGTGCGATAGCAAACACACCCATCACAGTACAGAAGTTCATGTTACACAATGACCGCCCCAGGGCAGTGGGAGAGACAGGGACATTGAAAAGGATTCAGATTAGCAGTAGTAATTAAGACATGTACCTAAACAAGAAGTGCTATGTGGGGTTCTGTACCCCGAGGCACACATAAATGGAACCAAAAAAAAAAAAAA
>QFEY01005907.1:0-15687 GCA_003316435.1 Russula virescens | reverse complement strand
AAAAAAAAAAAAACAGCCCCTCTGGTCTGTGTACCCACAGATTTGACTTGGTCAGACTTGCAGACTAACTCACTCTTGTTCATCTTCAATCTGCCTCATCACTTGACCAACCAACACACCCATATCTACATCCCCATGGCGCTACTCAGCTCCATCCTCGGCTTCTCACTCTTCAGGCCTGGTGCCTGCTAGCCCAACTCAACATCCAAAAGTACAACTTTGAAAGTTCATCTTATTTCACCTTTCTCTATTTCCCTCTCATCCTCCTGCCTCCTTCCCCAACTACTCCCATAAACCTTCTTTGCGTTAGAAAGTGTAATAAACGGCACTTCATGGTCACTGACCCAATCATTCCTTGAACATGTTTGGTTGCGTGTTTTTTTTTTTTAAATCTATTATCGTCTGCTGCAGGGCACTGGGCCCCATGTAGGACTTTGCGAGTAAGGAGATATGCTGTGCTACATAGATTAGCCATTTGGTGTGAAGTAACAATGCCACATTCTGCCCCCAAAAGACTCTCTGCCCCCAAAGACTATCTAGACAATGCTGCGGATGCTGGGTGCATCTCAAGTGCCTCTTGGGAGGAGTGCTGGGGTGGGTCACACTTGTCATGGTGCCTGTCATGTTCGTGCTTGTCTTGATGTGTTGACTTTGGCCCTGGTGTTGCAGGGCAGAGGAGGGTCAGTATGGAAAGGGGAGTTGGGTGCCAGGATGTGTTGAGATATGAGTTCATTGAATGTAGCTGATCTTGAGGGAGTGGTCGGTGTGAACTGAACTGGCTGAGGTGTGAGTAAGATGTCGATGTCCTTGTCATCGGTGACATTGCCGCCTTGGTCATGCTGGTCGGCTTGCTGTTTGGATTTGCCTTTGGAGGTTTGTTGACATTGTTTCCACTTTCTGACAGAGGCTCTGTTCCCAAAGGCATAGAGGTAATGCTCTGTCAACAACATCTTCAGTTTGCTGCCATCGGGGTCCTCAAATGCCACTGAGAGGGAGGAGATGGAGCCTGAGATGTAGGGAGTTGGTGTGCGAACCCAGCTGGGTTTTTGTGTGATTGTAAGGGAGGTGTAGGATGGGTTGAGTGCTTTAAGTGCTGTGTGGCACTCCTCAGGGTCATATGGACCTCTGGTAGGGGACGCACCGGTAGGGATGCCATTGATTGAGATTTTGAACCATTTTACATTGGCCCTGGTCTGCAGAGGAGGGGTGGAGGAGAGGAGCTTAAGTTGGATTTGGAATGATTGGGAGATTATGTCGCTGATGTAGGCAGCAGCAAGTTGAAGGGAGGTGGGAGTGGCAGGGGGAGCCCCAGTGATGATCAGGTTGCCCTTTGCAGTCCAGCAAGCTGCAGCCAGACTGACCTGGGTTGGGGTTATCTTACCAAGCTCCCTATTGAGCTTGTTGCATACAATCTCTGGTGTGGGCTGGATGCGTGCATCAAGTTGTAGGTGTGCCAGATCCACCACAAGGCTAGGGTTGGGGGGTCTGGAACCAGTGATTGCCAAGTAAGTTTTTTGTTGGGTTTTGGAGGGAGTGGAGGGCATTTTGCCCTTGGGGGAACCTTGCTTCCCTTTGTTGGATTTGTTGTTGACACTTTTCTGAATGTCATGTAGGGCCTTGGATATGTCAGTGATGGATTTGCAGATCTCCAAGATCTCCACTGTGGGAGGAGTGTTACTGGCAGGGGCAGGGGCATCACTCCCAAGGGGGCCACAGGAAAAAAATAAATGACCACAGGTTGGTTTTTTTGGAACTGGTTTTTGGACATGGACTACCTACCTATGTAATCAGGGGTATTACCATATTGGGCCTGATTAGATTAGATTGCAACCGATAATGACTGTTTGAGCATTATGGCCTGGAAATTGCTGATGTAAGCATGATTACCTAAGTATGTAGCAGCCATGTTATCTTATCTAACCATGCATGAGTAAAATTTATATTAGAAATATGTGATATTTTTGGAGCTATATTGTTTGCTAATGCAATGATCAGCCTTTTTTAGACCATAGCAACTGAGATCGGAACTGAAATTTACAATTTTGGGGGGTTGACTTTTTTAATATTGTGATCTCATGACAGACTACCTACCTAACCCCGGTCACAGAATCACAGGCCACAGCCCCCTTGATCACTCCTACCTAGGAGGCTCTGGATGGTGGGGTCTGCAATGAAGTTCCGGAGGTGTGGGGCTATGTCAGCCTGGAGGGAGGTGGGATTGTATTCCTTGATACAGGAAAGGAGGAAATTGAAGGTGCCCTTGGGTTCGAAGACCGTGGGAATTTTTGATATGATGGTGGTTAGAGTTTTTTCGCGTCTCTCTGGTCGCGCGTTTCTTTTCGTCGTTCGTCGTTGACAGCAGACCCCGGCCGACCCCTCATCTCGATGCTCGCTTTTGGCTATCTCAGTTATTGGGCACATCTGTGGGACGAACTGGCGGGGGTGCTCATCTCTGAGAAGTGTGCAGAGATCGCGGAGAGGCGTAGGCAGAGGATCGCACAAGTCGAGGAGGCGTCGGCCGTTGCTCTGGCAGAAGCTTCGTAGCATGTAGCCGGGTTTTTCTCGCCGTGTGTGGCGCCTTTGTGAGTTATCGTCTTTTATCGCTTTGCTCTTTGCTTCCCGATCAATATTAATGCTGAGGTGGACTTGAATCGCTATCTCACATCCTTTTAAGAAAGGCAAGAGACGGAGGTTCTCCTATACTCTTTGGCATTTATGTCCACACTTCGTACTTTCGAACCGTGGCGCATAGGAGGATTCCATTCTAATCAACTGTAGTCTGTATCTGGTCTGTTAATATCTACAGGGCTCGCCTTGCGCACAGCTGTTTTTTCACTTTCCCGACAACTCAGTGCCCAGTTCAACGCGCGGTTTCGCTTCCACCGAATCTAGGCGCGCCGTCCCCACCACCGCCTGCCGCGCATCTATACCTCACCCAGTTGAGCGATGATGATCCGCGGATAGCGCTGAAACATTTCGTGGCCGTCGTCGACATTTTGACCATTCAGCCGAAAGGGGAGGATCGTGTGGCAGACGCTATCCCTTCGACGAGGACGGGACGAGACTGACGATCGTTCACGCCCTTATTGGGCAAGTCGAAATTGCGGTGGACCCGGCATATGATCTGTGGTGAGCTTTTCGTCACGCGCCGCTTCCTGGCGAAATGCTTATCGGCCCTCCCGGAAAATACGCAGGCATTACAGACTTTCGTGTCTGTTCGCATGTCTCAACAACGACCCGATGAGGCGAAGAGGTTTCTTGGAAGGACTTGGATGCCGGTGTGTCCTACCAACCTCTTTTACCGGAGTGTCATTTTAAACGCGCTTTCTTCGATGATCCCCAGTTGCCGCCAATAGCCAGTCGGCTGAGCCTCAAATCTTTTTCTCGAGTTGTCTCTGTTCGCACCCGCCTTGATGGCCTTACAAGGTATCACGGCTTCCGACGACGAAGAAGTCGAAGCTTGGTACTTGGAGGGCCGGTATTTCTTTCTCATGGCGGAGCAATCTCGCGAGCAAGGAGGGAGACTTGATGTATTCACACGGGAAGAGCCTGCGAGAGATTCGTGAGATTGTTTGGAGACATGTAAGACCGTGCGTTCGTTTGAGCCATCTTAAGATTTTTCTGTGCTGCTTCCTGCACTCCAGTTATACCTCCATCAAGGGTATCCCGACGTACCTCTGCGAGAACACGTCAAAGAGCTTATATATAAATTAGAGGATCTAGGAATCCAGCCCTCTCCGGGAGACAATGGCGAAGATGACGAGTGGGAAGACTGGTGGGAGCAATGGTTCTCCGAGTCCGCACTGTGCTTATTCTCTTGTGCCATCTTCCTTTTATTACAAAAGTATCGTATTTTTTGAGCGCGGCAACACTGAAGCTGCCGAGTGTGGGTCGCGTGTCGCGCGTCGAATCAAAACTCTGATTCTGAATTTCTGATAGACCTCTGTCCTGTAGTACATTACAGTAGGCTGACCTGGCATAGGTTAGCTGCCCTCTCCATGCGGAGAAAAAACTCGTGCAGGTCAGGTCATGTAACTCGCCATTACCAGCCATGTTTCGACATGTGCCCATTCCCATTCCCAACGTCAGTCGAGTGGCTGCAGCTAGTGGAAGTACCTGGCAGCCCCACCATCGCTTTCTCAATGCTACAATGACACCGCGAAGAGGCTACGCTTCCGAGCTGGCCCCGCCATAACAGGGATCGAAACAGGGATCGATCTCCTTTGAGCCCAAAGCCCATACCCCTCTCCGGCGCACCGCACCCGACACCTCTCGATCCGCACAAATCCAAAGCCAACGCAGAGCGAGATGCAACCCATCTCGACACTCGCCGCCGCCGAGCGACACCTCCTGACGCGTCTGTGCCCTCGCTTGCTGTTGGCCCTGGGCGCGCGCCCACTGCATGATGCATACCGGGTACCGAAATGATGCAGCAGTAGCAGTAGCAGCGCCGCGGCGGAGGTGGAGAGAGGAAGGGGAAGGAGCGATCTTCTGTAGTAACGGCTGCCTTGTGTGTTGGGGCCTTGCGGAGGACACGATGCGATTCAGAAGGGACTTGTTGATGCACGCGAATGCGGAAGTCGGGACTCTCACTGAGCCCGAGACGGAGGAACTCGAATTCGCCACGGATCCCTCAGAGTGGGTGCTTTGTTCCCCTTAGCCCCCGGTTCACCAAACCACCTTGCTCCCAATCACCGTTTCGTTTCGTCCGACCTCCCGGATCTTATATCCTTTTTTTTGTTGATATAGGAAGACGCGACTACAGGGAGACCTGATCACCCTCTGTGGAAGCCCACAACCAACAGACCCAGAAAGCCTCCCCAGTTCCTTGCCGCTCTCGGCCTTCCCTCACGAGACCGTCTTGGCGCGTTCGCGTTCTCGCAAGCCCTGTCGCGCTCGACCGCTCTCTCCGCCCTCGAAGCATCGCTCGAGGATTACCTCTCCTCCATGTCGTCGACTCGTCGTTGCCCTTGGCTCTATAGAAGGAAAGCACTTATGGTTTATGTTCCTCCTGTGCTTTTCTCAAGGCTAACGATGGTCGCTACACAGGGTACTTCCATTCTTTGAACGAGTCAAGGCGCGGACCCGCGCAGTTAATGATAAGATAACGTATGCCGCTGAGGTACACTCTGTTCTTCGGCAGCTCCTCCACGAGGTGAGTGTTCTCCCATGCCGTACCTCGCCGGAGAATGACTCCCATTCTCCTAGACATCCAGTGCTCGCATGACGCATGTTATTACTGTGCTCATCGCAGTCGAAGTTTGTCATTGTATGTATCCCTCGAGCTCATGCCATCTCGATGGCTCATCCGGCTATATAGGCCACTTATAGGCCCTTTACCACCTCATCCGTGACGTCCCCTCATCGTTCCATCCGGAAGCCGACAAGCGACATCCTTAGACGACGACCATATACTAATTATCGTAGACCACTGTATCTCATTTCAATAAGCCACATCTCCATATTGTGTCCAACCTGATTACAAGCATACCGTACTGAAGCTTAAAGCATATATTATTTTACTTTGTATATTACCGCATGCATTACTCAGATTGCCCAAACATCAGCTCGGTCGGAATGAAATAGATCCTGATTTTCCAGCCAAAGAGCGGGCTGGTACTTTCAATGGCGAAAGTTGAGTTGGTATGTCCATGCCGCCTCCCTGAACAATGGCAATCAGCGTTGTTATAACAAAGAACTTCGACAATGATGTGACTTACCAGATTGAACTGGTTTACCCAGTCGAGCGAATCGGGCTTCGAAGAAGCAAATATATTCACATTCAGCTTTCTCATCTTTTTCTTCTTGGGTACCGCAGCATCGTCCACGTCGACGTCCCCATCGGTGGTGGGGCGGGACCCCTTGGCCGTTTTCTGATTCTTTCCGGCCTTCGACTTGCTCGGCTTGGTGGGCGTCTCGACCTCACTTTCTATCGTATCCGTGCCATCGTCGTCTGGGGGTGCCTTGCGTTTCCCTTTGCTGTCTGAGGTCGATGGTTGGCTCTTCTGCCGGCTCTTACCCTTGTCCGGGTTTTTGGTGGTTTTCTTGCCATTACCGTCTGTCGCCGGAGTTAGATTCGAGGGCGGTGGGAGAGAAATATGTGTTCGGATATCTGGTTCCTTGACCTCGACTTCGTGATCAGACTGCACCTGTGAACGCGACTGTGAATCATGCTATAGAAGCAATCAGGGTCAAGAAGCTTGGGGGGAAGGTGTGCCGCACTGATTTCGAGTTGGCGCTCAACTTTTCAATCTACCTGAGTGCGTTGTCCAATTGCTGCTGAGAATGCCGAGACTGCTGTTTGAGCAAAGCAGCTTCCTTTTCAGCTTTCGCTGTCTTATCCTGGATAAAGGTAAGTAGGCAGGGGACCATTCCCGAGGACTCGCATTCTCGTACGTGAGGATTTGGAGGCCAGCCTGGAAAATATCGTTGGTAGTTGCTGGCGCACATTCATTTTTCCCTCAGGCTGTAGGTCGCGATGGAGTACATCGTGTCACGTCCTTTACACATGACCACGTTCCGTGTTGTACCTTGATCTCTGCCCTTGTCTGCCGAAGGTTTACAATATGTCGTACACCCGTATCCTTGGGCAACAGACGGACAAATGAGAAGCCTAATGTACGTTGACGTAGCATCTCTTCGGCTTCGCACTAGAATGCCGATATAGAACTAGAATACGTTAACACTGGATGCGACATTACCTCTTCCAGCTCGGAGAATGTGACTCTAGCAAGTTGTTCAACAAGAGGAGCACAGAGTACATCCCAGTGGTCTCGGCGGAAGTATAGAGCATTGTTCTTGCATACGGAGGGCTCGGTTATATAGTATGTAGTCTGTGAGAAATCAATTCGAAAGAAGGGTTGATTCTTCGAGCAGTTCGCGTCAGTTGAGGCTATCTGATACGGGAGCATGGGAAGAAGTGTTGCTGGTATTGCTGGACGCGTTCACTTGCAGCTGGTTGTGCTGAGACCTTGCATGACGTTACAGTATGGAGAGACATCGTTTCATAGCGCCAGTATGAGATGACGTTTTTCAGAACTGGAGGACAGGTAAAGATTGGGCTTAGATACGATCGGAAGAGGCAACTTGCGGCTCACCGGTCATGACTTGTCGAAAGTTCTCGTCACCCCCCAGAAGAGCTTGGGAATGACAGCGTTGGTGACCAACGCCACGAAGCGGTATAAACACTTCAGCACCCCCGTGGTTGGAAGTTTGTGTGACAGTCTGCTACAGTCATGGGACCTTGGGCAAATCGTTGATCAACGACACTTTGCAGTATCACTAGTACTCTCATACCCATCACACTGGGTACTTGCGGGAATTGCCAAGGGCGTTCACAAGTTGGATCGATCCGTAACTTCCAAGTCAGCTGATGTTTGTGCCCTGTTTGTGGCACGCCACACCACGCCGCAAGGCCCTGCAATCTCACGCCCCCTTCCAAGTCTTCTTCTTGCAACAACAACATCGTGACCAAAGGATGGGACAGGTCAAATCCAAGTTGTCTAGGAGCGAGAGACATGCAAAGCAGATGCTCCCCTCAGGTCTTCGCGATATCAAGTTCAGAGTCCTCATTATTGGAAGGGCAAATGCAGGCAAGACAACCATCTTGCAGCGGGTGTGTGACACCACGAAGAATCCAGAGATCTACCGGATTGGCCCCGAGGGAAATCGGGAGCAGGTGGTATGTTCTCGTTCCTGGTGCCGCGCTCAATCTCACATTCTACGCAGGCTCAACTTGACCCTACGATAGAGGTCAGCCAGGCTTTTCGTATTCTTATCGATGACGGCTGATCGTGAGGATCCCGCCTGCAGCGTGGGATGCATAACATCGAGGATGAACTCGTATTCACCAACCACGATGGTTATATTTTCCACGACTCCCGTGGATTTGAGGCTGGTGGTGCAGACGAGCTGAAGATCGTTCAAGATTTTGTCCATCGCAAATCGCGAGAGCGTCGACTGCGGAATAGATTACATGCGATATGGTTCGTTTCTCTGGGTATTCGCACTTAAAGATTCACAGAATTCGTTGTCAGGTACTGCATTCCGATGGACAATGTTCGGCCAGAACTAGATTTAAAATATTTTAATGATATCTGCCCTGATAAGAACGGTACGTCAAACTGCAACTGTATGAACTGAGTTTCACATGAAGATTTTTCAAGTACCCGTGATAGCGGTTTTCACGAAGTACGATCAGTTCAAACGCAACATCAAAATAAGATTAGAGGACCAGCATCGTGACTCGGCACTCCTCAATTCAGAGGTGGAAAGCATTTTTAAAGGGCATTATCTAGCAAGCCTTCAAGGACCTCCACCATTTATATGTCTAGAAAGTAAGATTCTTAATGGCTACTGAAATATGTACAATAATAAAATTTCTCTACAGAAATGCAGAAACCTGGCCAACAGTGTAATGGTCTGATTGAAATGACTGCCAATACACTGAGTGGTGGTGTTGTTGCCCTAATGCTATTGGCTGTACAGAGGGATGGTCTGGAGCTGAGCATAAAGCAAGCTATTCGAAGGTAAGTGCTGTTGTATTAAAGAATGGGGATGAGAAATGTGTAATATTATGATAGGTGCAAATCTGCAGTTGACCAAGGGAGTGCAAGTGCAGAAAGAGTAATAAAGTTATGCATATTGGCATTTCCCTCACTCTGGGTGAGTTACAATAGAGTATTTTGAATTGGCTTTTACTGAAAGAATATTATTGGCTAGTATTTTGTGAGTCTGTCCTTGATTGTCTGCTTTCAATGTCTTAACTTTTTTCTCTGCAATCTCATTACTCTGTTGCTCATTTTTTGGCATGCTCACCTGTGTGCTCAACAGGGTGTGAGTGCCTCTCACTTGCTGACTCTCTTTCAGTGTTCTCACATATCTCTCCCTCTGTGCTCAACAGTATGTGAGTGCCCCTCACTTGCTGGCTCTCTTTCAGTCTCCTCACCTGTCTCTCTCTCTGTGCTCAACAGGGTGTGAGTGCCCCTCACTTGCTGGCTCTCTTTCAGTCTCCTCACCTGTCTCTCCCTCTGTGCTCAACAGTATGTGAGTGCCCCTCACTTGCTGACTCTCTTTCAGCATCCTCACTTGTCTCTCCCTCTGTGCTCAACAGGAAGTGAGTGCCCCTCACTTGCTGGCTCTCTTTCAGTGTCCTCACATGTCTCTCCCTCTGTGCTCAACAGGAAGTGAGTGCCCCTCATCTGCTGGCTTTCTTTTAGTGTCCTCACTTGTCTCTCCCTATATGCTTAACAGAGTGTGAGATCCTCTCACTTGTTAGCTTCCTTTGAATGTCCCTACTTATCTTTCTCTTTGCTTGATAGAAAGTGTGTGCACCTTACTCTCTTGCTTTTTTTTCAGTGTTTTCATTGGTGCTGGTCTCTTCTTCTCTGCTTTCTAGTTGGTGAATCTCTTCAACTTAATTCCATAGAGCTTTCTCACTTCTCTCTTACATTTTATATTTGCCAGAGAGTGAGTTTATTATTTGTATTTATATGCTCTTTCTGTTCTGACTTCTCTCTTTTTCTGCTTCATAGACAATATTCTCCACATTACAATCATTTTTAATTGATGTATTATAATTCTTTTATCATTTCTATACTAACATTGCTGATAGACTTTTAGCCAAACCTCTCTACAACTAATGATAATCAATATCGCATAATAATTGGTATATCTCTACTATCTGCCTCTGCAATCTCTAATCTTCACATAGTGACCATTTTTATCCTAGAATATGCCTGCATTTCTTATCTTTCATCATCTAAGCCATCTGTTGACCAGGTTTTAGCTAAAGCACATTCCCAATATAGAGCTTCTCAACTTAATGATATAGTTTTAAAACAGTTTACTGCACCTTTACAAGAATATTCTGTCTTACAGTTTACAGAATTTATCTTTAGTCATCACCTTTGAGAATTGACTCTTCCTTTTCTATTATTTACTGACTTGCTGTATTATTTTATCTTGTGTTAATAGGTTTGAGTCAATTACAATCAGTGGAGCATAGGATCCCACTGCACCTAAAGCTCAGTAAAGTTGCTTATAAGATACAGCCTACATATCTTTCCATAACATCTGATAGTAAAGGTATACAGTTGCCCTTAAAGGTGTTGTAATATTTTATTCATATGCCCTTGGTATGTCCAATATTAGTATGAGAGCATCTGACCACACTTGTTCTATAGAACAATACTACTGTACAATTTAGATAGGTTAGATAAACTCAAGTTTGGCTGCCTGAGGCTACAGATTGGGGGTCCCTAGGGTAACATTTGAGCATATTCATTCCATTGTTAAGAGGTGGAGATATCACAAGTGAAGAAATGCATTGAGGTTGTGGATCTGCCCAATAATCCACAGAGTTGAGCAGTAGGCAGAAAACAGGCATACATTGTCACATTGACTTGATAGTATGAGAGACAATTGCAAGACAAAGAGTACACCAAATGGAAACCCAACCTAAATTGCCCCAGCCAATCTCGTTTCATTCCCAGGGAAGCTATTTCTTCCACAACTTCGGCAATAGACGTCTCTAATCCACCATGGTTGAGCCACCCTGTCAAGCATGCCCTCAGTGATAGCAACATTTGGCAAGTTCATAGGTCATACATCCCCCTTAGCTTCTGCTTGTGTATCTTTTCTCACTCCTTGTCAAGAGCACGTAGTCTCTTCAGTTCGGCGGTGGCAGCAGCGAGTCTAGGTCACACATTTAGGGGTCAGATGCGAGGCGAACACCACCGTGGCATGCCACGGCACAACGATAGCTTACCCGCAGGGCTCTCCTTTATGAGTTCCTCGAGTATCTTCTCGGCACGTTCGAAGAATCCCTGCTCGCCAAATGCCTTGCCGCGGCTTTGTAGTTCTTCAGATTTTTCACAAGCGCTTTCTCGGCGGTCTCTTGGACGCGTTTCCACTTCTCGCGCTTGATGTGGCACACGAACATGTTCGCGTAGACCTTCTCGTCGAGTTCGTCTGCCTGTATTGGGCGGCGGGCACTTCACGCTTTCGAGATCTCCTCGCGCGAGTGACACATAGAATTGTACCTCAGTTCGTTCTTTCGGTGCCACGGCAGGATCCATAGGCATAGACATGGAACCCATGGCAGAGGCTATACCGCCCAATCTGAAATGAAACGAAGGGTAGATAGTTAGATATGGCACCATGCTCGACGCAAGGTGTTGAGCACAGACTTGTCTAGACCGTCGGCTTATAATACCACCTCCGCAGTGATTTAGACAACGCCATGTCCACATCCCACAAAAGGCACATCTCATAGTATGCTCCAAGGGCTGGGCCGTGATGTGGTGTGATTGGTGAAGTGCAAAACGGACAAAGAGGGTGTGGCAATGGTCACCGTCGGTCAAGTTCCCGGCTTTGAATGCCACGTCTCCAGTGGTTTTCTTCTAGCGGGCATCCTCCAATTTGGTTTCTATGCAGTCGGGATCCAGAGACATTGATAATAAGGTGGAAAGAGGGCGATGAACGTGAGGCAAAAGAGAGGCCACCAATGGACTGACTCCAGTAACAACCCCCCTTGTCCGTGTAACAGTCGTGTAACCACGGATTCGATTCGGTCGGACTCACGGACTAACTCTTGTTCGTCTTCGATCTGCCTCATCACTTGACCGACCAACACGCCCGTATCTACATCCCCATGGCGCTACTCAGCTCCATCCTCGGCTTCTCACTCTTCGGGCTTGGCGCCCGCTAGGCCAACTCGGCATCCAAAACCACAACCTCCTCGAAAGTTCGTCTTATTTTCCCTTTCTCTATTTCCCTCTCCCCCTCCTGCCTCCTTACCCAACTACCCCATAAACCTTCTTTGCGTAAAAAACCGTAATAAACGGCACTTCATGATCGCTGACCCAATCATTCCTTGAACATGTTTGGTCGCGCGTTTATTTTCGTCGTTCGTCGTTGATAGTAGACCCCGGCGGACCCCTCATCTCGATGCTCGCTTTTGGCTATCTCGGTTATTGGGCGCATTTGTGGGACGAACGGGCGGGGGTGAGAAGCGTGCAGAGATCGCGGAGAGGCGTAGGCAGAGGATCGCACAAGCCGAGGAGGCGTCGGCCGTTGCGCTAGCAGAAGCTTCGTAGCATGTAGCCAGGTTTTTCTCGCCGTGCGTGGGGCCTTTGTGAGTTATCGTCTTCCGTTGCTTCGCTCTTTGCTTTCCGAGCAATATTAATGCTGAGGCAGACTTGAATCGCTATCTCACATCCTTTTAGGAAAGCCCAGAGATGGAGGTTCTCCTATACTCTTTGGCATTTATGTCCACACTTCGTACTTTCGAACCGTGGCGCATAGAGGGATTCCATTCTAATCAACTGTGGTCTGCATCTGGCCTGTTAATATGTACAAGGCTCGCCCTGCGCACAGCTGTTTTTTCACTTTCCCGACAACTCAGTGCTCAGATCAACTCGCGGTTTCGCTTCCACCGAATCTAGGCGTGCCGTCCCCACCACCGCCTGTCGCGCATCTATACCTCGCCCTGTTGAGCGATGATGATCCGCGGATAGCGCTGAAACATTTCGTGGCCGTCGTCGACATTTTGACCGTTCAGCCGAAAGGGAAGGGTCGTGTGGCAGACGTTATCCCTTCGACGAGGACGGGACGAGACGGACGATTATTCGCGCCGTTATTGGGCAAGTCGAAATTTGGGTGGACCCGGCATATGATCTGTGGTGAGCTTTTCGTCACGCGCCGCTTCCGGGCGAAATGCTTATCGGCCCTCCCAGAAAATACGGAGGCGTTACAGACTCTCGTGTCTGTTTGCATGTCTCAGCAACGATCCGAAGAGGCGAAGAGGTTTCTTGGAAGGACTTGAATGCCGGTGTGTCCTACCAACCTCTTTTACCGGAGCGTCGTTTTAAACGCGCTTTTCGTAGATGATCCCCAGTTGCCACCAATAGCCAGCTGGCTAAGCCTCACAAATCTTTTTCTCGAGTTGTCTCTGTTCACACCCGCCTTGATGGCCTTACAAGGTATCACGGCTTCCGACGACGAAGAGGTCGAAGCTTGGTACTTGGAGGGCCGGTGTTTCTTTCTCATGGCGGAACAATCTCACGAGCGAGGAAGACTTGATGTACTCACACGGGAAGAGCCTGGGAGAGATTCGCGAGATTGTTTGGAGACATGTAAGACGGTGCGTTCGTTTGAGCCATCTTAAGATTTTTCGGTGCTAATTCCTGCCTTCCAGCTATACCTCAATCAAGCGTATCCCGACCTACCTCTGCGAGAACACGTCAAAGGGCTTATATCTAAATTAGAGGATCTAGGAATCCAGCCCTCTCCGGAAGACAATGGCGAAGATGACGATGAGCGGGAGGATTATGGTGGGAGCAATGGTTCTCCGAGTCCGTACTGTACTTATTCTCTTGTGCCATCTTCCTTTTATTACAAAGTAGCGTATTTTTTGAGCGCGGCAACGCTGAGGCTGCCGAGTGTGGGTCTCGTGTCGCGCGTCGAATCAAAACTCTGATTCTGGATTCTGAATTTCTGATAGACCTCTGTCCTGTAGTACATTACACTAGGCTGACCTAGCATAGGTTAGCTGCCGTCTCCATGGGGAGGAAAACCTCGCGCAGGTCAGGTCATGTAACTCGCCATTACCAGTCATATTTCGACATGTACGCATTCCCATTCCCAACGCCAGTCGAGTGGCTGCAGCTAGCGGAAGCACCTGGCAGCCCCACCATCGCTTCCTCATAGCTACAACGACACCACGAAGAGGCTACGCTTCCGACCTGGCCCCGCCATAACAGGGATCGAAACAGGGATCGATCTCCTTCAAGCCCAAAGCCCATACTCCTCTCCGGCGCACTGCATCCGACACCCTCTCGATCCGCACGAACCCAAAGTCAACGCAGAGCGAGATACAACCCATCTCGATGATCGCCGCCGCCGAGCGATACCTCCTGACGCGTCTGCGCCCTCGCCTGCCGTTGGCCCTGGGCGCGCGCCCACTGCATGATGCATACTGGGTACCGAAATGGTGCAGCAGCAGCAGCTCCGCGGCGGAGGCGGAGAGAGGAAGGGGAAGGAGAGATCTTCTTTAGTAACGGCTGCCTTGTGTGTTGGGGCCTGGCGGAGGACGCGATGCGATTCAGAAGGGACTTGCTGATGCCCGCGAATGCGGAAGTCGGGACTCGCTGAGGGGAACTCGAATTCACCACGGATCCCTCAGAGTGGGTGTTTTGTTCCCCCTAGCCCCCGGCTCACCAAATCACCTCGCTCCCAATCACCGTTTCGTTTCGTCCGACCTCCCGTATCTTATATCCTTTTTTTTGGTGATATAGGAAGACGCGACTACAGGGAGACCTGATCACCCTCTGTGGAGGTCCACAGCCAACAAACCCAGAAAGCCTCCCCGGTTCGTTGCCGCGCTCGACCTTCTCTCACGAGACCGTCTTGGCGCGTTCGCGTTCTCGCAAGCCCTGTCGCGCTCGACCGCTCTCTCCGCCCTCGAAGCTTTGCTCGAGGATTACATCTCCTCCATGTCGTCGACTCGTTGTTGCCCTTGGCTCTATAGAAGACAGGGAAGCCAGGGATGGGCAGGCGTGAGCTGGTCAAAAAGCTGGGCGAGCTGCTGTGCTTCTGCCTGGGCCTGAATCTGAACAGGGAGAATTTCTCCGAGACCCCAGACTTTTACTGGGATCGGCCGGCTCTAAAAGGGAAGTACTTATGGTTTATGTTCCTCCTGTGCTTTTTCTCAAGGCTAACGATGGTCGCTACACAGGGTACTTCCATTCTTTGAACGAGTCAAGGCGCGGATCCGCGCAGTTAATGACAGGA
The DNA here is from genome assembly GCA_003316435.1 of Russula virescens. NCBI lineage: Eukaryota > Fungi > Basidiomycota > Agaricomycetes > Russulales > Russulaceae > Russula > Russula virescens. Next base: position 894 of record QFEY01005907.1, on the reverse strand, counting down.
TAACGTATGCTGCTGAGGTACACTCTGTTCTTCGGCAGCTCCTCTAGGAGGTGAGTGTTCTCCCATGCCGTACCTCGCCGGAGAATGACTCCCATTCTCCCAGACATCTAGTGCTCGCATGGAGCTTGTGATTATCGCGCTCATCGCAGTCGAAGTTGTGATTGTATGTATCCCTCGAGCTCATGCCTACTCGATGTCTCATCCGGTTATATAGGCCGTTTACCACCTCGTCCGTGAAGTCCCCTCATGGTTCCATCCTTAGACGACGACCATATACTGATTATCGTAGACCTCTGCATCTCACTTCAATAAGCCACATCTCCATTATTGTGTCCAACCTGATTACAACCATACCGTACTGAAGCTTACAGCATATATTATTTTACTTTGTATAATACCGCATGCACTACTCAGATTGCCCAAACATCAGCTCGGTCGGAATGAAGTAGATCCTGATTTTCCAGCCAAAGAGCGGGCTGGTACTTTCAACGGCGAAAGCTGAGTTGGTATGTCCATGCCGCCTCCCTGAACAATGGCAATCAGCGTTGTTACAACAAAGAACCTCGACAATGATGTGACTTACCAGATTGAACTGGTTTGCCCAGTCGAGCGAATCAGGCTTTGAAGAAGCAAATATATTCACATTCAGCTTTCTCATCTTTTTCTTCTTGGGTGCCGCACCATCGTCCAGGTCGACGTCCCCATCGGTGGTGGGGCGGGACCCCTTGGCCGTTTTCTGATTCTTTCCGGTCTTCGACTTGCTCGGCTTGGTGGGCGTCTCGACTTCGCTTTCTATCGTATCCGTGCCATCGTCGTCTGGGGGTGCCTTGCGTTTCCCTTTGCTGTCTGAGGTCGATGGTTGGCTCTTCTGCCGGCCCTTACCCTTGTCGGGCT
>QFEY01005898.1:0-26184 GCA_003316435.1 Russula virescens | reverse complement strand
AGGATGTCTGCCACCGAAAGGCGTGGGCCGGCCATGACGAGTGTAGATGTTGAAGAAACGGGACCAGAAGTGTTGCGGAGCGGCCCGGGTTCCGGTCAAAGTTGTGAGCGGCGGTGTGGGCTGCTACAAAAAATGGTTTACATTTACAAGTACGGCACAGCACTGGCGCATCGTGATTCAATCATCTGAGGTACAACCAGCAACCGACGAGAATACAAAGAGAAGACAACGTGATGTAAAGTAACATTGAATGCTGCCAAATCCGATCCTGGACCATGCCTTTGGGAATTTGGGATATGTTAGCGCGCCAGCGAAGACCGAGAACATCCGAGTCAAGAAGTGATACAAAGGATGATCAGATCGACTTCCAGGCGATCAATTCCAGAGGAACAACTGTTCGTCCGTGGCATCTACGAACCGCGCACCCTTCCTTGGGTACTTCTCCAAGAGACGTGAAATCTCTGCCAAGTCATCCGTCAACAGCTCCACCTCCCCGGACTTTCCGTTTTCCAAAGTGCGTTTCACGTTTCTGCCACCACAACAGGTCATTACCGGGGATACTCGAGAAATCGAGTATCGTGATACTCACGAGGATCCAGGAAGCGGGATGATATAGTCGCCAAGTGAGCCTACCCACGCGATGCACAGCTGAGCAACCGTGATGCCTTTGCGATTCGCTATGGCCGACAGAGTGTCCACGAGCTCGAGATTATGTCCGATATTCTACAGGCCCGTATCTTGGTCAGCACGGAAGGCAGTGAAGCCCGATCAGGCGCTTACATTATCCTGGAAGCGGCTGTACGAACGCCTGAAATCACCTTCTTCGAAATCTTGGCTGTTCTTAATCTGACCAGTGAGTAATCCACAACCAAGTGGGCTGTTTAGAGTCAGGGGGAGCGACTACAGAGTGTCCAAAAAGTGCGCACGAATATGCTACAGTAGTGATGCCAAGTTCTTTACACGTAGAAAGAACTAAACAAGGCACACGAATGAGCGTCCTGATGGTGGAGAGATAGAAGTGATCGTGACCTACCATCTTTTGTTTGTTGTTCGTAGGCTTGAAGACTCACTTCGATCTCGACAGCCGCGATAGGCATTACCTTATTCGCCATATAAATACTACATTAGCGTGAAAGGATGAATAGAAAGGTTTTATCACCTTGTGCGCACGGCGTATGGTCTCCGCACGAACTTCAGATAGACCAATGTAATCAAACTTCCCTTCCTTCACCATTTCATTCAGGACTTCTGCATACTGTTCAATCTCGTAGTTTGGATCACGCCTCGCAGGCTGGAATAGATCGAGCCTCTTCGTTCCGCGCAGGGCTTTGAGGATGGCATCGACGCTCCTGCGTAGGTTTTCTCTGCTCCCGTCTACTGCCAACTGCCCCGGAACCAACCCGCCTTTGACGGAGAGGAAAGTGCGGTCCGCGCACTCGGGGTACTTTTCGAAGAAGCGGGCGACAAGCTCGAGATTGGCCGTACCCAAGTTTTGTCCATAGAACTCGCCTGAAGTAACGTGCGTGAGTTTCTAGCCATTGGCGATATCAAATCACGTCCCACCCACCGCTGTTGAGAAACATCTTCACGCCGGGAGGCAGGGAGTCGATACCTGCCTTGATTGCTGCGAAAGCTTCTTCATCCGGGACTGGCGTCGGCTTCCAGGTCATCATCATGAGACCATGCTACAGATGAACAATGGCTGTGAGTAGGCGTAGAGGAGCTATCTACAAGATGTAAGGCGTACCCCAACTTTCGCCACGACAACATGAGAGTCTGGGCGACCGATTTTAACCGTGTTGAATACCATGATATTGTTGAGTTCGAATGTGTTGCCTAGCTAAGGACGGGGTATGGCGAAATATATATGGAGTTGAGCTCCTCAAGAAACGGAAATAAATAAGCATGCTTAGGTAGAAGTCGATAGGTAGGCAGCAGGAACGTATCACAGTAGGCAGGAGATCGAACCCCAATCCGCGGCGTGTGAGATTGCAGCGGCCGAGTGAATCGGTAAACCGAGAGTGTCGGGATAGGGGATCAAACAATTGGTTACTTGTAACATACACCACAGTACGCCTCCTGCCGTTATCCAATTCAAATTTTAGACGTTGTCCAATCGGGTTTCAGCTTCAGACATCCAGGATGTGATTGGCGGTTTATTGTAAGGTGCACGTACTGTAGTGGTCTTCTAGATAAACACCCCGAGTTGCCGTGTAAGTCTGTAACTGCCGTGTCCCACGGGCTCTGTGAAATAAATAGAATAATGTGCCGACACGGAGCGCTTGGCCCGGCAAAACGCAAGACGCGACGCGTTTGTTTGTTTATTTGTTCTTCTATCAATTAATATTAATTAATATCCAATCTTGTTTCATCTCGTCAAGGTGCTTATCAGAGTCAGCTACTATCGAGGCTACTAGGGTCTCACAGGGTCTCACAGGCCTTACCCACGAAGCGAAATCAATAGAACCCTTTGGTCGAACTGGTGATTTATCCCGTAGTAAAGTCCTCTGATAGAAGCAATGTTTCCTGGATACTCTGGCTACCTCCTTGAAACCTTTCTTGCTCTCGCGAAGTCCAACACATTACTAAACGGCATCATCCTACGTTTACGGGGGCCGCCTGCGATGCACATTCCCAAGTTAACAATCGTCGAAAGTGTTGACGCATTGAATACACCATGCCTCAGGGAAAGCGGGCTCGTGCCAAAACAAGGACGCGTATCTGACATCGAGCAACAAGGGGCGGGGCCTCACTCAATGTCTAGTGTCGTAATTGCACGGGTGCCCGAATAAGTTTAGACACAAGTGCAACTACGACAACTGTATTCCCGACGACTCCAAGCTGGCCAAGATCTCCCCCCCCCCAAGGCGAAGAGGCATAGAGACATCAACCACGTCATTAAGTCAAGTTCTATATTACACTATGTCTAGAATAACAGCAGTGCACAGACTGATTTAGGTGATATAACTGAGAAGTGTTTCTCTAATCCCTCGAGCTCCCGGGGATAGCGGCATCATGAATAAATCCTGCTTGTGCGCAACTCAATTCCAGAGGTACAGCTGGTCTTCTATGCCATCAATGTATCGCCCACCCTTCATCGGATACTTCTCCAGGAGCTGCGAGATCTCTTCGAGGTCTTCAGTCGACATTTCGACATTCCCAGCTTGCCGGTTTTCCAACGTGCGTTTGACATTTCTGCCGTACACGGGTCATGGCTCGTGATGCACGAAACGAAAGGGTGTCGAACTCACGAGGATCCAGGAAGCGGGATGACACGGTCACCAAGTGCGCTTACCCACGCGATGCACAATTGTGGGACTGTGATGCCCTTACGATTCGCTATCATCGATAGACCGTCCACGAGTTGAAGGTTCTGTCCGATGTTCTGGGATCATGGCTATGTCAGCAAGGAATACCGGAGCGCCAAGCTTAGAGTGCATTTACATCATCCTGGAAACGGCTGAACGCGCGCCTGACGTCGCCTTCTTCGAACTCTGTTCGGCTCTTGAATTGACCAGTGAGTAAACCACGGCCAAGCGGGCTATTCTGGGTCAGGAGGGGTCAATTGCCGAAGGAGAGGTGCGTACGAATATCCTATGGTAGTTATGCCAAGTTCTTTGCACGTGGCAATTACTCAACCAAGGGATATGAATAGCTTAGTAGAAACGGAGAAGTAAAAGGTGCCGATGGCTTACCATCTTTCGTCTGTGGCTCGTAGGCTTGAATACTGATTTCGATCTCGACAGCCGCGATAGGCATGACCTAATCGGTTGCGTATGCACTCACCATGCATATCGGAATTAGTCGATAAAGGACCCCACCTTGTGTGCGCGACGGACGGTCTCTGCACAAACTTCAGACAGACCGATGTGGTCAAACTTTCCTTCCTTGGCCATCTCGTTGAGCACTTCTGCGTAGTGCTCTATCTCATAGTTGGGGTCGCGTCTCGACGGTTGGAATAAGTCCAGTCTCTTTTTTCCACGCAGAGCTTTGTTGATTTGATCAACGCTCCTGTATAGGTTCTCTCTGCTCCCATCTGCTGCAAGCTGGCCAGGGACTAGGCCGCCTTTGACCGAGAGGAAGGCGCGGTCTGCATACTCTGGGTACTTCTCGAAGAAGCGAGAGATGAGCTCGAGGTTGGATGGCCCCAAGTCTTGACTATAGAACTCGCCTGAAGTAGCATACGTGAGTTCAAACGACTGACAGTATCAAACCAGATCCTACCGCTGTTGATGAACATCTTCACATCCGGAGGCAGAGAATCGATGCTTGCCTTGATTGCTGCAAAAGCTTCTTCATCCGGGACAGGAGTCGGCTTCCAGGTCATCATCATGAGACCGTGCTATAAACGAATGAGAGCGATAAGTATCTATAGAGGAGTCATAAAGAAGATGAATAGTTTACCCCAACTTTTGCGACGACGGTGTCACCGATCTTAGTTGTTGTGTATACCATGGTGTTTGTTGATTTGCAAGTGCTGCCTGTTAAACGGTGACGTATGGCTTAATTTATAGACTCGAACTCCTTTAGAAGCGGGGGTGCATAAGCCGATCGGGACATAGTAGGTACTACGAGCAAAGGAGAGAACGTTCCACCACTGCGCTCAGGCTGCGGACCGATCGAATTGCTATCTGGGCGGCAATATCAGCAAAGTGTGGGGGGAACTGCTGTCCGATGTCTGACCCGACCATACGGAACTCCTCGTCCGCCCGTGTCCAGCGGCAGTATAATGTTTTATTTTGAAATTATAAGATGCCACGGTATGCCACGGTACAGATAGGCGCTCTGGGTGTAACTGTATGTAACTGTAGGAACGCGACGCGTTGTTTGTGTCTATTTGTTCCTCTCCAAGTATTGCCAAGGGTTGCGTTCAGTTGATCTCTCGTTCATCTCCGTCCTCGTTATCAGCTATCCAAGCTAGCTTTCGATTTGGACGTTGGGCCCCACGCCCATATGCACGACGAATCACTGATCGAACCATCTGTCTGACTGGAAAAGAGTTATTTATCTCCCTGTAAAACTCTGTTGTAACACCAACTATCTCACTGTTGCCATGACTGCCTCTCCACGACATCTCTCGCTCTCACCAAGTCCAGCACCCTCCCCGAGAGCGGCCTCCTTTAATATCTGGACACCCCTCGACTACCTACCCGCTCAACTCGCCAATTCACGAAAGAGACCATCCCACGCCCAGCTCCACCGGTTACAAGCGGCGTTTGATGCATCGCCCTACATTACCAAAGAAGAGCGCAGCACCCTCGCCCATGAAATTGGATTGTATGTGTGGATGCTCCCATTTCACCTTTCTCCATCAAAGCTTACGCTAGCCCGTGGATACAGGGACGTCAAGTTCATCACGGTGTGGTTCCAGAACAGACGTCAGTCCGACAAGCGCAAAGCATGGACCAAAAGAGACCGCGCAAAGAAAAAGGAAAATTCCTGTCAACAGGTCGATGCCGTTCTCTTGAAGCCTACCATTTCTCTTGACCGCATTGCATCACGCATGGAGCGCGTGCTCTCCCCTCAGAAACCAAGAAATGTCAAGGTGCCACAAACGCCGTCACACTCGAAGCCGAACATGCTCTGGGCACACATGCCATCTTCGCCCCCAGAAGCCCCTTCTTCCCCATCTACAGAGTTATTGAGTACACCCAGCCTCGTCAGATCAGGGAAATCGCTCGAATGGGCTTGCGCCAAAGCACGGGTGGGCAGCAAGCATCGTCTTAGAAAGGATAATCCCCAACTGGTCAAGCGACAAACACCTACCCCTTGTGAACCCCTAGTTACACCCGAGCTCGAGGTTCACACCGACGAGGAAGACGAGGACTCGCAGACATCAACCCCATCATCAAGTCAAGGTCAATATGACGTCGCTCTTGGAACGACAGGGGAGCCAGAGGCCCTGCCAAGTTCACTAGATGGCAAATCTACAGAGGATGTCGAGGCTGCTATGGTGCTTCTCCAGTTCCTGCAAAGGTGATGACATCTGGGAACCCGCCATCCGCTTTTGGTTGAATCTGTCTACGGGTTATACGTTACTCACGGAAATTGCATCTTTATTTGCCTTGATTTCTTGTATTCCTCTTCGTCTATGATCTGGCCGAGTGTCGGTTCTGCCGCGTGTATTACATCGATGTTGTAGGCCGGGAAATAATCAAGCATCGGACTTTACAGCGAAGCATCCACCCCTACAGCTTCATACGACGCCCATTTATTCTTGATGTAACATTATCAGGGTGCGACATCTTACAGCTCCATTTTTGAGTTCGTCCAGGTTCATCCGAAACAATGATTGATACTCGGCATACCCCGGAGAGCGTCAACCCCCTCACTCATATCCACTTCGTCATACTCGATGACACACTTCTCAAGCCCAAGCATAAATTTCTCTTAGCATGCGTTGTTGCTGACAATGCCGCCAAGGTCTGCCAGTGCTCGGCATGCCGTCGGGTTCGGATTTTTATCTCGGTGTTTATTTTGGTCGTCTTCTGCTTCCCCTTCCCCATTCGTTTTTGAGAGCCGGAAATACTTTTCTAAGCCTGTTCTGTCATCGTCATAAAGTTTACCCAGCTCATAGACTTCCGATCTACTCGAACGGAGAAAAAGTGAGAGAGATGTCCAATCACGATTCTGGGGTTCAAACGCCTCGGCCGTACAGACCTCATGTCTTGGAAGCAAAGCATCGGCTGGTACTGATCGACCTGATGGCAGTCTTTGTATGCGTGCTAACGACATACTAACTTGAAGTTGTTTCCAGGACACTTTCCCTGGGTGTATGATATTTGTGGTTGATTGACGACGTGAGATATCAAAACGAATCTCTTCTCAGGTTGTTTATTCTAAAAAGGTACAGGGCCTCTTTACTTGCTTTTTTGTTGTCATTATCCTGTGTTTGCCCTCATCATACTAGATAAACGATCTGGCCATGTGCAGGGTATTTCTGTGGGTAATACTTTCCGTGGGTACAATTATAGTAAAAATAATGGTCGAGCGTTGGCGGCCAAAACTAGTAACAATTCGTCAAAAGTTGGCATCTTTCGCTTTCATCCTCAAACACTACCTCGCGCGATACCAGCCCATCCGGTCCAGGATATACACACATTCTCTACTAGAAACCACACACCAGGATGCGTCCTCCTACGCGCTCCACTCGTTCAGTTCGTACACATTCAGCCAAGACCGCCACTAACGCCCGACGACGTAGCCGAGGCACATCGGGTCCTCCCACGCCTCTCGCGTCATCAGAGACAGGAAATACCAATACCGCACCTAGTGAAGAAGAAACCAAAGTCGACCCCGGAACGTCACCTGGTGGCGGCGGCGGCTCCAGATCGAGCAGCTTCGTACCTACCGCACAAGCGGCGTCACCACCAGCGCCGCCGCCAGCACCTGTGATTGGCTGTTTCCCCGTGTTCCCGCCGCCAGCCGCCACCACCACCACCACTTTCGTCTTGGAGAATGACAGTCGCCCTTCTTCGAGACCCGTTGACTCGGATCGGCCCAACCCGGGCTCGCTCTCGCCTCTCCTTCCGATCGTGTCGGGAAACTTGAAGCCGCGTCACCGTCATCGTATGTCGAGCGAGAAGCTCGAGACGCTCGATGCAGTCTTCCGACGCAACACGCACCCATCGCGCAAGGAGAAAGAGGCGATCTGTAAGGACCTCGACGTGTGAGCATTACTCATATTTTTCTCTTCTTCCTTTTTCTTTCTCCGATTGATGTGTGTTGAAACTTGGATTGTGGGACGTTGATGGGTGGCGGCGGCTCTTCCTTTATTTCGAAATTTGTATCCGATGCAGGGATATCAAGACGGTCACGATATGGTTCCAGAACAAGCGCCAGACAGTGGCTCGATCGAAGAAGCTGCTTCATTCTGAAGGTGTCAACGCCAGCGCCAGCGCCACTGCTAATGATGCTTCTTCTACCACCGTGACGGCCATGGACATGCTTGCGTCTACATCGGCAAAAATGTCTCCCCTTGCTCCTTCCCCTGCTGTTGATGTAAAGCCCTCTGCGGCGTCGACGACTTCTGCTGAGATAACCAGTGTTCAACCCGGCTCTGACATCGGAAGGCCACGTTCTCAGTGCTCGTCGTCTCTCGATCGATCTATACCTCGTCTTCGTCTTCAGCGAACCAAGTCTTTGCCCCTCGCTCGATCGCGCCCTCCCTTTAGACTCTCCGCCATGGCATATGACTCTAACATCTTCGAGTCGACTCGGGCCCAGCCGTCCTCTACCCGTGTTTCTTCTCCATCTCCAGACCTCCGTAGGCCCCGCCTCGAACACGATTGGCCAATTCACCCCGAGGATCTCTGGAAGCACATTCCATCGTCACCTGCTTTGCCCGTATTGTCCTCCCCAGATGTCAGCCCTGACATCGATACTCCCTCTAGGAGCAGCAGGTTCTCGACCGTCGAGAAGCCGCGGACGCTTGAATGGGCATGTGCGCGGTCTGCCAAGCGCAGGCGCACCAACCCTGACGACGAAGACGAAGGGACTCGCAGCGAACGCGGCTCCGTGAATCACTCATATCCCTGTCGCCCGTCTTTCTCCGTATCCGAAGCTCGTGTGCCACTGGAGTGTTATGACAAGTACCCCTTGGACGTCGTACGCGACGCCGTTCTGCTTCTCGGATTGAAAGATGCCAGGCATGGTCTGGGGGTATGACGATAGCCCTACCCGTATTTTTTGTTTCTTGACTACAGTTCTGTATCAACTCTCGATCTGTCAATCCTATGTAATGATGCATGGTCTCGCCATAGTACAAAAGGTATAACATGTTGTGCGATGGTGACTCATGGTAAAAGACGGGAAGTGCGGATGTGTGAATGAACTGCGTGCAGGAATAAACTAAATTAATGAAGATTGCAAGTACACGACATGATGGGACGTCCGAAGAGATGCCACGCCACGGACTATAACACGGTCGTTTTCTTTCGTTTTTTGCCGGCAACGGCCGGTGAAGACGTTATAACTTTCAAGGATGATGGGCTCTCAGGAGAGGAACGACCACCGGGGACCTCGGAGCTCGTATGCATCTCGCTGTTGGCTTTCATGTTTGGGGCGTGTGAACGTCCGTTCACTCTTTTATGTGCGTTACTATGGATTTCTGGGACGTGGCCGTTTGACTGCGATACCTTGGGAATAGGCGATGGTGCCGCTAATAGATCCCGATGAGTATTTCCCTTCGTCGGGAGTTCTATTCCATACTGCTTACCTTTCACGCCGTGATGGCGGAACAGTTCGATTAGGGCTTCTATTTCCTTGGCATCGACAACGCGCGTACCACCAACGGGTGGGTTTTCTTGTGACTCATCCACATCCATGTTGACATCTTCTTCACCTCCTCCTGGAAGGCCAGACAAGGGAATAGTCTCATCCTCCGGCGCGCGAGGCGTGAGGAAATGCTTCATGAGTGGTTCGAAAAGTGTTTCCAAAGGTGGGATCAAATATGCCGGCCCAGCAAGTACGTCCCCAATCTCCTTGCGATTCCCAGGTGCTCTGCTTGCATTGTCCTTCTGGACGAGAGGATCCACAGGCGTGATGGCAAGAGCGGAATCACCGAAGATGTCTTGGAGGAGCGTCTTCCTGTGTGATGTCGGTGAGCCAACACTAAGCCCGCGAGCAACCAAGCCTTCTCCTGTATGTGGATGTGCGTCATCTCCACAGAGAACGACATCCCAGCTATCCGTTATTCCGACCAGATGGAATGCCGGTGTCTCTTTGGCCTTGGGAGGTAACTGAGGATACCACATGATGTTACGTAACGCGAAAGGAAGACTGTATGTTTGATACGGGTTACTTGTTGATGCATCAAAGACCGAGACGATACTGGTTGGAGATTGAGAGAAGACTGCGAGACGCTCATCTCCGGGATGGGAGACAATAGCGCTGACTGTGTGTGCACTCCGGTGATGCCATTGAACTACGTAAGTCAGTGTCTATGAAAATTCGATAGAACGCGATAGGGGTGCGGCTTACCTTTTTGTGCGACGAGGTCCCACAGCACCACGTCAGAGCGCCCGGCAACTGCAAGAAAACGGCCTTCGTTTCCCAAGAACTGGACGGAATGTATTCGGCCGCGCAGCTCGGAAGCAACGAAAGCTCGAATAAGGGCATTCGATGGAGGATCGTAAATCGCAACATATGAACCAAATCCCACGGCCAGAAGAGATCCGTCGGGAGACCAGGAAACAGACCAGGGAATCTCTCGCTTGAAGGTTACGCTCGAGCGGGGTACCCAGAACACTGTGGGGATCATCGAACACGTGGTCATCACAATCTGATGAAGAACCTACCATCTGATATGCCGGCCTTTTTGTTTGCGATGGTCCGTATTCTCCAAGTTTTCACGTTTCCATCTTCCCCTGAGGTCACAAGAATATCTCCAGAGCTGTCGGTCGGTGAGAACACAATCGATGTCACCCGTGCTGGCCCGTGTGGTTTGTCGATACGCGTATTGAGGTTCCACAGCCCAGTAGAACTCTCCCATCGCCACACTTTCAGGTGCACTTCCCCACGGAAATACTCATCGCCTTCACGAGAGTCAATAGTGGCCAGCCACTCCCCTGAAGATGAAACAACGGCTTGCTCGACGCGAGATGGTTCGAGCAGCTTTTCGTCCCTCCGCGAAACGCGGTTCGAGGGGGATACCTCTAATTCTGAGATTAGTTTTGACGAAGATGGCGAATATGCTTGTAATGAGGACGGGTGAGAAGACGGGAGAATGAGCGTAGATGAGAGCGAGTGTACGGCGAGAGGTGTTGATGCAGTTGCTGACGGTCTACTATGCGATATTGCGGGATCTGACGGTCGAGACGGTAAGTAATGTTCGGAGAGCCGCTGGAGAACTCTTGCCTAGTTTTATGCCAGAATACGAGCGGGAAATTTTTAAGTTCATGGAGCCTATGAAGATAAAACTTGCATCTGCCAAGGCCAGTAGATATTCCTCTTCGCCACTTTTTGTCCGTGAGACAGCCACGCTGTCTATTGGAGCACCTACTCGAGGGATAAATTCCCTCTTCCCCGAATGGATTTGCCAAATCACCAGGACGGACTCTTCTCCGCCGCTTAATAAGTACGCCCCATTGAGAGTAAACATGAGCGCCGAGACCGCATGCGCATGCCAGTGAAACGTCGAGGTCGGTGCGCGTTTCTCCACCTCCGGTCTTGGGGCTGCGACGGTCTCATGCAGACAATACCATAGCCGGATGTTGCCCTTCTCATCTCCGGTCGCAAAGTATTCCTCCGTTGGGTGGAAGGCGAGGCACGTAAGAGCTTCGGGTGAGACAAACTTGACGAATCCGGCTTTGAGATTGTCCGTTGAGGCCACATACGCTTTGTGACCCCCAATAGCGACGAGCCAAGCACCACTCGCAGAGATGGCCAGACCACGCGTAGTACGGGTCTTGCCTACAAGCGTACTCTCGGATGGCGTTTGGATAGGTAACTGAACAGTCGCAGGCGTCGGTTTTAGTGACACCCGCAAGACGGCGCCATTATCATCCTCCCCTGTAAAATGACAAACGCGTCGGGAGAGAGAGAAGTCTCAGAAAGAACGACGACGTACCATTTGCCTTTCGCTTCTTACTGGGTCGCGCGATCGCGACGAACAAGAAATCCTTCCACCGTTCATGAGCAGCAACGTGGCGTACCGGATTTCCTACACCGATGGTCTGCAGCAGCACTCCGTCCAACAAATCCCATACTTTGATGTATCCATCCAGCGAACCGGTGATGAGTTGAAACGCGTTGTGGGGATTCAAGATGGCAGATGTTATGGCATTCGTGTGGCTCCCAACATCTCGTTTTGCTGAGAGGGTCGACACGACGAAGCCAGTAGTAGTGGAGTATATCTTCACACTGGAACCGACGATAGAGAAAAAGTAACTGGAAAGAGTACATCACGTCAAGGGATCGCAAAACGTCGAGAACTGGAATGACGCACTTCCCGTCCTTGGTGAAAACCGGAGGGTGTTTAGTTGTGGGTGGTTCTGTGATGGAAACCCAGGACCACGATTTGAGTTGTTCTGCAGATGTGCTTGCCTGAGCGGGTAACTCGGCCAAAATTTCTCCGCGCTTCGATTTTGGCCTATGACGCCTCCTTGTTTTTCCAACATTTTGGGACATTTGAGGCTCGTGTGGCCGTCGAGCTTTGGACGAGCTCACGTTGGACGGAACCATGACCGAGGACGGACTCGATCGGCGCTCGGTCGCGACCGTAAAGAAAAAAAAATGCGAAAAAAAAAGAGATTTACCGGACTTAGGTGAGTCAGTGACAAATTGGGCAACTCTTTCTAAAACGGGTCAGACTAAAGGCTACATTTTCATCATGATTTATCGAAAACATCCGCTTCTTTGAACCCGACAAAAGCTCGGATCACTCGACACGGTACGTCAAAATCCTCCTCGCGAGCCTGCGCGCGTGCATCCAGTATTGCATTCCGTATTCGCTGTTCCTCCAATAGCTCAGCTTTGTGTAATGGCTCCCGTTTGGGAAGACCGAACCCAAGCTGGGTCATCGAGTACCACATCGATATTCGCGCGCGCATATCCCTAGCACCATCGCGTGAACGATACGATAGGCAAAGAATAAAAGAGCCACGTACGATTCGAACTGTTCAAATAGTCCATCAAATCGTGCACGCGCTTCCTTATCCTCGAGTAGCCTATTCTCCCAGCCTAAGTCGACCAGCGTCTTCCGGCGGGAGCGTTGGAGTATTTTTAATTCTTCCCACATGGCTTCGCGACATCCAACCACAACCATGAAGGAACGATAGAGATTCATCGCGCGCGTACGCTCCCCCAGCTTGCCCAATCTTTCCGTAGGCATTATCGATTGAGCGGGTAGTCCATTATCAAGAGCCGGCGTTTCACTTGAGGTAATCCAAGAGGTGACACGTGTAACTGAGGATTGTGGTGTATGGCCTCGATGGTCGTGATTTTTGATCGCTTCGCGATCTGAAAAGCTGGACATGGTCGGTGTCATTGACCGAGCTTCATCACTTGAGAAAGGTGAGCGCGAGCGGGTATCCAGGGAATGGAGAGAGAGAGATGATGACGAGCGATTTATTGATCTCGCAAACGACGAGGGGCGGGTATTAGGATACGACGGGACGTCAGGTATCAAGGATGTTCCATCAGAATAACCAAAGTACTGCGTGGTTGGTCTCGAGGTGGTATCAGGGAGGGGGGGAAGTGGTGCCAGGAACGGAACCGAAAAGTTCAGAGATGGTGCGCTGATGCATCGCGAAAAGAATGGCGTGAAATACCCCAGAACAACAACTGCCAGCGTCGAAGAATCAGCCCGTCATTCTCCGACTCGAAAGATCGGAACAAACCCGTCGGCTTCATATTTATGAATCGGCTTTCGAATACAGAATTGAATAGAAACTCTAGAATGACGTGCTCGTGCAGAGCTTTCTCAAACTGGCGTTAGAAGCGGAAACGATAATGCAATGCTGGAAGAATTACTGGAGTTTGGGCGAGCGCTACTGGACGGGTCATTTGCTCTGAGTGGCTCGGTAAACCATCGTGGAAGTGTAGGAAATATAATATCTGGGATACAGGTCAGCAGGGTGGAACATATGTAGCAATAAGAGTTTTGGACCCTCTTCAATAATCTCGACAATCCCATCGGGCTGCATTACCCTGCGTACTTCCTGAAGTGATCTTAAGCATGTAGAGAATTTCTGCAGATCAAGAAAAGCACCTCGAAGAGGGAGTGCCACTGTAACACGACGCATGAGCATGTGGAACCATACGAAGGATTCAAATGACTCTACCTTGTGCTCCGGGACGCCTTTAGAAATGTGACTGATATGCACGAGATCGAAAGTATCGTCCTCAAACGGTAATCTCGTAGAGAGGCTAGTCTCCTTAACGTGGGCCATCGATGAGATGATTGCCGAAAACTGACTCACAAGCTCCCATGTTCCCAATTTATTCTGCGAGCAATGTGAGGGTCGAGATGATTGAGAGGGAATTGCACATTGACAAGATCAAAGCCAACAAAGGTCGCATTGGGCCACTTCCGCGCAGCGTCGATGGTCCACGTGCCAACCTATAGGACTCTTCAGGTGGGCATCACAGAACTATATGAGTCTTATATGAGGGATGACGTACCCCACAGCCGAGATCCAGCACACGTTGTGGTGGATAATTGGGCGTGACCATCATCGTTGGACAGCCGTCGAAAAGGTTTCTCCACAGGTGGTGATCCAAAGCATCACTGCCAGAGAAGGAGTTATACATCTGGGGATGAGAACGACTGGAGACAGGGAAGTTACCTGTCAAGGATGTCTCTGTCATAGGAAATTGGATATGGTGCCTTTCCTGGCGGGTAATTGTGGTGTTTACGACCATGCTTATTCACAAATTGGTTCTCCTTTCGACGTGGCTCTGCAATGGTAAGGGTAGAGCGAGTGCTCATGAGAGCGAAAGTGTAGAGGAAAATTCCACGGGGTATCACTTATTGTCTATCAAAGATACGGAGGTTACGTGGCATAAGTCAGGACGGGGGGTGTTGGGGTGTTAGGAGAAAGAGGAGGGGTTAAGAAGAAGAAAGTGGGAGGCGGAATAAAAGAAGGACGTTTGAGCACTGGCTGCGCGATCATTGGGGCACGACATCTCATGACAACGGCACTCTGATACAGTTTTTGCCTTCTTTCGGGAACGTTTACAACGCCGCCACAAGTTTTATCTCGTCCCTCACAAGATTAGATCTTCGCTTCTTTGTCTCCTCATTTGATTCAATCAAATCCCCCAACACACGGCTCCAACTGGCCGAGCCCGAGCGCATCACGACCCAACATAGTTCTGTCATGCAAAGTGAAAAGAGAAAGGACGTCTACGCAGAGCTGAAGCATGGAACTCATCCGTTCATTACCCTTCTACTTCCGAGCGCGGCAGAACACCCTGTAATATGCAATTACGTGGGCCGTAATGAACCCGCTCTGTCTGCTCTTCATCAGTTCTTCATCTCGGACCACGAAATTGCCTTGGCAAAAATCACCCGTCCCAAGTACTACGCGTATGCGGCCATGCCCTTCCAACACAGCTGGGCGCTGTGTGTAAACGAACGGCCCTTGGCAACGGAACCAGCTGCGGGATTGTGGGACAAGTTCAATGTCTAGTTGAGCAAGCACTCACGACCTGATGTGTTTAGTATGGGCGTCCGCTGCGGGGCGCAACACTGGTGTATTATTGATTAAAAGCTTGTTTGTTAATATAATCGTCACAGTCCTAGAAGATGTCAACACCGAGGGCGCAATGTCGACATGTACTCGTTACTGGAATTAACCTGGGAATGAAATTCTTCACACCAATGAAAGAACCAACTTAACAACACATGCGGTCCCTCCGAGGTAATTCGGTGGGTCTAGCGACTGAGGGTAAGCATCACCAAGTGATAGGACCGGGACATCGTGGTGGACAAAACTCTTCATGGAGATGCACGACTTGATCATTATCTCCACGGCTGTTCTCTACATGACCGTCCTTACTGGAGTCATCCTGGAATGAGTTAGAGTAAGGGGCAATGATGTTCTGATCAAAAAACATTGAGTTTTTTTTTTCCTTTGGAAGTTTTAAACTAGCCACTCCCGGGTCTATGAAATTATCGCGAACGATCAAAAATACGCATTTGTTTGTAGCCACGAGTGGAGAACGAGGCTGAGTACATGGTAACCGAGTGTCGTGCCTGTTTTATACGAAAGTGGCAAGTGCTTTGAGCGTGCCGAAAACTTCTTGAAGCTCGTCATGCCAACTAAGTTAGAAGTTGGTGGACAGGACAGGGTGCATCGTTCCATTACGTGGACTCCATCTGTTTTACAGGAGGAAAACTGATTCATACAGTTCACACAGTGTGACACAGTCCAGGGGAACGATACAGTACGACTCCAAGGGGTAGCCCGAGTGTGCCATTGGTAAGCGTCTTCATTACCGGCCTTGTGAAGGACTCGCACGCAGTATACCATACCACGAGCAAGGCGGCGACAACATGACTCAGTACAATACCTCCAGACTCTGGAAACGACACATTCAGTGATTCAAGGGGGAGCTGTCACATGATCGTGATTTAAATATCAATTAACCTCAATGCACCGTCCGTTCACCTCAATGCTGTCTTGGTTCAGCCGCAACACTTCCAAGCCACCAGACTCTCATCCAGATGGACCAGAGCAACAACACTCACGGTCTGCGCCACCAATACCGGCGATTCGAGAAAAGAAACCTACACCCCAAGACCCCACTCACGTCACAGCATCACCGCCGGCTGTCACCAGTGTCTCACCAGCCTCACTAGCCCCCACACCTGAACAACTACAACCGAAAACCACATTTACGGCGGCTCTTAACACACCTCATGATGCCATCCTTGCAGAGCTGCACGGTCACGACCCAACGGCGCGCATAGACGCCACTCCCTCCACCTCGGCGTTAGGCATGCAAAGCATCGACACTCTACCCGCCGCAGCATCCGACGCCCTAGGCTCCGTCGCCACATCCTCTTCTCCTCCACCCGAGCTACTCTACGACCCCTTCACAGGCACCATGGCGGGCGTCCTCTCTTCGACCTCATCCTCCTCGAAAAAGACCGGCGAAGACCTCTGGGTTCATCTCACGCGCATCCGTTCGCTGCAGGCTGACGTGGCCCGCATGCACCTCACCATGGAGGGCATCGGCCTCGGCGAGTCGACGGTGTCCCATTTGCGGAACATCGGGCCCCGCGCGGTCGTCGGCGAGCGCCTCGAGGACGACGACGACGAAAACGGTGATGGGGACGGCGGCGCCGAGGCGGAGAAACGGCGCGAGCGTGAGTTTGAGCGGTCCGAGCGCAGGTTCGACGGGCGTAAGGAGGAGATTGGACAGATCATGGGCAAGGTGTGTTCCTCCCCGCCTCCCTCGCTCCGAATTTCTCTTTTCGGTTTTTCTGACCCGACGCTGGGGGAGCGCCTGCAGCTGGACGAAGTTTCCCAAGCACTCGCTGCATTTCATATGCTCGATACGCCAATGTTCAACTCAGCGGCAGCGGCAGCACCCTCGACGCAGTCGTCCACCCCGGTGCCGCGTCACCCCGATTTACGTCGCATCTCTATGGAAGCATCCCCCCGCGGACGCGAGATGTTTTTCGACAGCCCTACAAGTGCCCGAGAGCCTCTTCCGATCTTCGAAGAGCCTGAGAGTAAACTGGAGCCTACATCACCTGATGTCTCAACCCCATATGGATAAGCATTAACAATCGCTTATGATGTGGGCCATCTGCAAGCTACACTCGCTCTGGTATTATGTTGTCGAGGTTGGCTCTAAAACCCGCACGCGACGAGGCCACTCCCAATCCTCTACATTATCATAGGGAGGACTACCGAGGGCAAAGTATATACTCAGGATGAGACTTTGACCGAATCACTGAACACGGCACACACATTGACCAAGTGCAGGCTACATCACCATATCTTACTGCATAATTTGATTCTTATGAGAGCATAGCAATGACATTTATTACGACGAGTCCTTCCATAATCATCAAAAGCTTGAGTGTAGTTAAACAAGATTGTGAAAGTGATACAGATGCAGCACTACCTGATGAATACAACACGAAATACCTTCGACTCACGAGGACCGGTGTCCCAGAAGTTTTACTAGCTTTGTCTACCCGCCAAGGACAGCCAATGCTGCGCGGAGTTCTTTTCGGGCCTGCTCCGCATCCTCATAATCCAATGCAGAAATAGCAAAACGACAGTGCTTCTGCGCCTTTGCGATTAGACCAGGCGTGAGCTCGGGGGGAGGCGAGGTTTCAAGAGGCGGCGCCGATGGTACCTGCACGTATGGGACAGGGGGCGGGGGAGGCAGGGGAGGTGCAGATGGATATAGATTCTCCCTGAGGTATGACACGGTGGAGGGGGAGTCCGGTGGCACCAAGTGAGTGGGAGAAGCTGAATGCTGCGCCCGAATGGTGGGCGAAGGGGTCAAAGACGTGGCGTCGATGGACGTTGAGCGGCCCCTGCCCTGTTCCATACCAACTGTTGATGAGTCGTGAGAGTGGGTCGGCGGCAGTGGCGTTTCTGATGTTCCTGTAAGGAGGTCGTGCCCTGCGTCAGGATAACTAGCATCAATCGGGACTGGTGCAGATCCCAGGGGTATCTCGAAAGGTGGCTCCCCTTCACCGAACCCGGTAGACGCCAAAGGCAGGATAGGTGTCGAGTAGGGTTCTGGTCCCGCCTGCTCATGGCCGACATGGACATGAACGTCATCAGGGTCGTCAGTCACCACCGTGGGAGGAGGAGGAATGGGAAGAGCTGGAGCAGACGCTGACGCTAACGTCGATTCGATGGCGGTAGGAGTAGTCTCAGCCGGTTCTCCTGTAGATACGGGCGTTGGCTGGCGGCCTTCTCGAAGGGCTTTGGAGATGTCTGCCGCTCTCCATTTCGCATACCGCACTTTCTCCTCGTGCTAGCGAGGGAAAGACATGGGGGCAGTGGTCACGGTGGTGGTGATAGTTTCCCAGGTCAGCCTTACGAAGCGAATAAAAGACTCGAAGAAAACACGAGGGCTCACCGCCTCCCAGGGCCCACGGTCCTCAAAGACGCTCAGGACGTCGAAGAATGTGGACGCGGCGAGGAACTTCATGGCCGTCTTGCGCGTCGCGACGCCCCGTCTGTCCTCGTTATCCGCGGCATCGAAAACCTTCAGGGCAAAGTTCTCGACGTATGCGGAGGACGCGCTCTCGACGACGATGGCATCGGTCGAGCCGAGGGCCGAGCGGAGGCTCTCGAGCGTGGTGAGGAGCGCTGCGAGGAATGCGCGGTTCGGTGTGCTAACGGCTTTGATCGAAATGCCGATCTGTGCCGCATAATAAGCACCTAGTACGAACAAAGCGTGTTGGTGGAGGTGGAACGCAACGGTGAGGATTGCTTAGGACATACACCAATATGAGATAATCTGGTCTTGGGACCTCGTCTCGTGCGCGCGTTGTAGATATGGAGTGATCGACTTGAGGTCGTTAGGGATTGGTGGTAGACCGAGGTAAGACATCTTGGGACACAGCAATGGATGGAAAGTAGAAGAGTTGAGCCTTTTGATAGGAATTTACTGTCGTTGCGCATATACAACTGCTGCGGAGTACGCCCTACAATTGTGTTCTGACGTGACTGAAAACACCAAGTGAAATTGACTGTATAGTAATCGCATGGGGCTCAGCGCTCCACATATAATAAACGCAGGAACCTCCCCAGCATTCTCTCATCTCGTCTCATCGTTGTTTCGTCCTTCTATCATTCTCACTCTGTCCATCACAGATCCAGGCGCAGGTGCCATGTTAATCTTCCGACTCCTGGGCCCCATCAACGATCTTGCCTGGGCTCTGCGAACGTAGAGCGGTTTGATCCGGACGAAACCTGCGTCTCTGTCCACGGAGGACGCATTGATATCCGACTGCTCTGGCAAGCGAGTCAGAAGTTCTAGAACCGAGGGCAAGTCATTGAGGACACTGATGCGCGACGATAAGGATCAGATCCACACCGCGTATTTCCCGCTCGCAGTCATGCCCAGCATCCTCAGCTGAAGGAGGTAACTCCATGGTTCCCTTCCTTGGCCCTCTAGGCGATTCTTCACTACTGGCCTGTACCTGTCGGCGCTTCTTTTGGACGCGCCGTGAGAATGGAGAGGCGTAGCTATGAAAGTCACGCCTGCCATCCTCATTGTTGTCATCTTGATTCTTAATGCCTCCCTGAGGTTTGGCTTGTCCCAAGCGCGAAAATCCAGAGGTACCAGTAATCGTCAAGGCTCTGTCGCGCGCCCGGTAGAGTGACGGTGTGGGAGAGGTAATGCAATCACCAGGACTAAGTTGATAGGTGTCTGATAATGCCTGCGTTTCGTTGCTCGTAGATCTGGTACTGCTTACACCAGAATGCTGTGACGACCGTTCCTCCAGACGGATTATCGGGGAGAGCGCCTCGATGGTAAGCGCGGACCGCTGTTCTTGCACAGTGGCTGCGCGTATCGGCAACCCATCTACCACGGGGGACGTGTTATCCGATGTTCGCTCGCTCATTTGCGACCGGACATATAAGGTGGTACTCCGGGCGTTTGTTGTTGGGTGGCAGTGTGGCAATATTTCCTGCAACCGGTGTCAACACGAGAACGTCAAAGATTGACTGAGTCGTATAAAGGAGAATCTACATCACAGAAGTGTGCTCTCGATGCATGCTATCATCACTTACTGTAGTAGCCTGAGGATATTCAACCGACGGTGGTCTTGTTCTGTATGGAGGTGGCGAATCTGCAAGATGTTCGGAACTGTTGTCTTGAAGATCGAGAATAAGCCCATCAATAACGTCCGGCCCTTTGGCATGCATGATCATAGGCATATTGGGAGAGCGGTTCACGAACGTCGAGAGATCCACAGATAACATGGACAGAACGCGGATGGGCAGCGTGACGGACAAGTGCGAAGTCAGTCCTATCATACCCGTAGAGGCATAGATGGTAACATGGATGGCGTGATCAACAGCGAGTAGTTCAGTGCGCGCGATTGAGAGCGCATCCGGCTGAAGGCGTAAGCCACGCGAAGTGAGCCAACTTCAACTTGCTCGTCGTTGATGTTAGACTATGGACGTACTGGTATTAGAATACTGTGTGTGAATCCTGTCCTCTCTTGCGGACTAACGCCTGCCCACCAACCCCTGGAGCTGGCGCATTTGCTTGTCGTGTGCTCAGCCATCGCGAGTCGGCTCTCGGCAATCGTGTCTACGAAAGACTCGGTTTGGTAGCTAGTGGAGACACGATCGTGTTCATCTTTGCGGGTTCCTTTCCTCGACTGGGGTCTGTACACCGTGGTCGTGCGGATGAGGGCCAGGCGTAGAGCGCGAACAGTCTTGTGCGTGTCATTCAAGACTTGGACGTGCACGTAGCAGTGTTGCCCTGAAAGGTAGGATAGGCGAGGGACCCGAGCAGACAACTTCAATTTCCCACGTGAGCTGCCCTTGGAGAGCGTCATAACTGCCGTGGAAACAAGGGGACGCGTGGAAGGGACAAGCACGTCATGAATAGATACAGAGGGCCAGATAGAACATGCGCGGTAAAAATGGGATAGGGATCGTTGATTTGTTTCCGGGTCCTTTATGTCGACTGAACTGACGCACAATATTAGTCTTGGTTCGGAAGATACGTGCTACGTACTTACGCCATAATGATATAGCGCACCGATACTCCACCGGGAACCTCGAGAGTGCCTTTCGGCTTGCCGAGATGAGAATCTTCTGGTAGCGTCATTTCAAATGGGAGTACATGTATCCCTGGCCTCGCCTCTCGGTAGCCCTCTTCATCGCCATAGTCAGGACTTTCCGAAAAAATCTGCTCGCTAGCATAGCTAATATCATCAAAGTTGCAGGAGTAGTGAAAGAAAATGTCGAAGGTTGGACTATCTTCCAAGCACTCGAATCCGATGACGCGTAACTTGGCGTTTGCCAAGCGAACAGGAATTTTTGCGTTACGAACATGGACAACGAGTCGTCCGGAGATGATCTGTCCTTGAACGAAAGTGTCCCCATCTAACAGAAGGTTCAACTCGACGCGTGGTCTTAGCTTGGCTCGTTCAATTGTAACTATATTGATAGGACTTTGTGGGGTGATGGGATCGTCCGCCGTCACGTGGGAAGAGAGGTTCTGACTGGGTAATCGGAGAGTAGCTCCGGCCTCCAGCTTTCCGTGCTTGTCACCGAGAAGGCAAACAAGCTCCGCTGGGGCCCGAGATGGCACGGTGAGAGAAGAGAAGATGCTGGGCGGTCGTTGAAGACGTTCTCCGATTTCGTCATGTGAAACTTGGAGGAACCCAGACTGGCGACCGTACGCACGAAACGTGTCAAAGGTGGTATTCGAATTGAAGGTGCGGGGGTGATTATCCAGTCGCGAGGCTTGAATGTGGAGATGCGACGGAGTCAAATTCTGAGACTCCAACTCCTCATCTGGTAGGCCGCAACATCAGCAACCAGGTTTGAGGGCAGCAGCATTGAACTTACTATGCAGGGAAGTTACTTGTCTCAGAAGAGTCTTATCACTTATGTCGGCCATTCTGATTGCAAAATGATTCGAGAAATGAGGAGGCTTTCGCGGTAGGCCCAGTGACTATGCCAAGATTCGGCTTTGTCCCAACGTCCGGACCCAGCCAAGTTCAAACCGAGACCAGATACCGTAGACAGGCATCGCGAGAGCTTGCTTCGTGCAAGAAGCAGTCACAGCGTGCAAGGGGGTGTATGACCCTCAAAGAGAGGCGTTGTATCACTGTTGTATCGTACTGCTTATGTGTGGATTTGGGCAGGTTATGGTCAACAGGCTTTTTCGGGCCGTGGTTTTACTCTTTGGTTGACATGCACCCTGTGATCAATCCACATTGCTCTGTCTTGTCCGTCGTTTCCTAGCATGTCAGAGGGCATAGCAAGGGTATATACGAACACTTCCCGGCGCGCAAGTCGCAAGCAGTTGGTCGATCACAAGCCTGTCTACAGGAGTGTCTTGGGAAATCCGTTTCGAGTTGACTGGTAAGTGTACCTTCCTTTGCTTATGATTCTTATAATTAGTGTCATCTACTGGAAGGCCCATTATATCCTCGGGCCTGCAACAAAGTATATTGGAGCAATTGATTGCTCTGTTCGATGGGGTGGCTGCACATTATCAATGTGTCCGAAACACGCGGAAGAAGGCGCGAGCGGCTACTAGCTCGTCTCATGGGCAAGGAAGTAGCCTCGTTGACGAACCAAATCAAGGATCGACGTCTGCTCCCCCTATCATCCCGCACATAACAGTTGGGGTCAATGAGGTAACAAAGGCTCTAGAAACGGAGGTCCAGTCAAGCCGTCAGACCATCGTGATACCCAGCCCGGCTGTCGATCAGACGCATGCTTTGACAAGTACTATTTTCATATGCTACGCGGACTTGGACACACCCGCTATTGTAGCGCATCTCCCTCAATTGGTTGCTCTGTGTAATTCTACGAGGTCCGAAAACCGCAAGATCAAAGTTGTTCAACTGCCGGTTGGTGCGCAGGGTGCCCTTGCTAATGCCCTGGGTTATTTAAAGCGAATCTCGGTGTTATCTCTCGATGTATGTCCTTTTCGATTGTGTTATCGTGACTACTGACACCACTCCCAGGATCTGACTCCCGGACTGGAACCATTAGAACAGCTCCTTGCCGCTGTACCTGATCCTCCCGCGTCCTGGATAAGGTCCATTCAAGGAATTGCTTTAGAGCCCTCTCATGTCAAACAACTTTTCACGACAGCCCCGAAGGATATGAGGGCAGCTAAGGAACGGAGGGCAAAAGGACGTGCTGCTGCGAAGGAGAAGCGCAAGGCAAATTGGACATCTTCGTTACCCCATCGGGATGCTGGCATATAGCTACCGTACTGTATCATACTCGTACTTGATAGCGACTTATAATACTTGAGATGCATCACGTGCTGCTAAACACTGCATTTTGGAATCGTTTAAGCGATCTGTATCGGGCTATATTAGAATATCTCTGCATCAACCATATCAACTTGCACTGAGACCAATATCTGGCCTATCTTACGAGCATGTTCATCGCAATCATAGGAACCAAACTCTCGGGCAAATCTACTGTAGAGACGTATCTCACAGAGAAAGGATTCATACCTGTGAGAATTAGTCCCCAGACATCAGGACATACTAGAGACAGGGCGCAAAGACGTAGCGTGGTACGTTGCCTTCAATTACGCGTTCGCCGTTTTTCCCAGGCTGTTCACTATCTTCTAGGTAGCACCAAAGGATCGTGGTCAACTATTTTCTTTCATAGACACGGACGACTCGACAGCTGTGAACTCCCCAGCCTCCCGTGATTTTCTCAGTACGGACCCCACACAGGGAAGCAAATTACCTTCGAATTCTTTCTTAACCCTTGAATCAGCCACATCCTCCCCAATATCTCTGGGGTTTCGGAAAAGTTCGTGTGTCCAAGAACAGTCATTATGCTTTGCATCCGCACAAGACCTTCTTGACCATGTCACTCGGAACTGGCGCCAGAACTTCGTGACTCAGGACTTGCGAACGAAGCAGACGATCGAAATGTTCACCATACGCCCGTTTTTTATGCTTATTAGCACCGACGGACCAATATCCGATAGATTCCGGCGCGCAAATACGTTCGTGCTCTTTTCTAAAACACAAAATGCATTGCGTCACGCTTTTCTTTGCTGAAGCCATAGAGCAGGAGTGTCTCTTGATGCTTTCATAATAGCCAATGACACCGATGTTTATGGTCAGAGGTGTGGGTCTCATGGTCAGAAGGATACCACCGAAAACGACGAAGTCGAACACGTGGCACCCCTCCACAGCCTCCAGAAATATGTCTCCTTGCACCTCGTCAACAACTTCGACACGGTTGCGGCTTTATATTCCCACTTGGACGAAATAAACCTCCTAGACGCGGATCGTCTGAGGCCCAGTTGGGACTCCTACTTCATGGTAGGACTCGCCTGGTACCATCCACTGCAATCTTGCGATATAACGCATCACTTCAGACCTTGGCCTCTCTTGCTTCCATGCGATCCAACTGTATGAAACGTCGCGTCGGCGCCATCTTGGTGCGTAACAAGCGAATAATTGCTACAGGGTATATATACACGTTCTGCCTATCTATCTTTATTCACTACCTTTTTTTTCCAGTTATAATGGGACGCCTCTTGGTCTTGAAAATTGTAACGAAGGCGGGTGTGCGCGTTGCAATGGTGGTCAAGACCGCGATCTTGGAAGTTGCCTGTGCTTACATGCGGAAGAAAATGCGTTACTGGAAGCTGGACGAGAGCGTGTCAGTGGAGCTACTCTGTATTGCAACACGTCAGTGCAATGTCCCTGCTTCGGTTTTTTGCTGAGAGATGTTGCAGGTGTCCTTGTCTTACTTGTACCGTGAAGATCGTGCAAACAGGTGTCAAGGAGGTGGTCTACAATCTAAGCTATAAAGTGTAAGCATATCTCCGAAGTAATGTCCGTCCACTAAAACAGTCGCAGCGACGATGCTTCAGCGAAGATCTTCCAAGATGCTGGCGTGATACTCAGGAGGCACCGGCAGACTTGATGATTTTAGGGTCATTTGGAGTGAGTACCATACCGAGGCGATTATATCCATGAAATATATGTATTTTCGTTGCTACAGCTGCTTCAAAATAACATCTGAATTCTCCTTTATATCCCACTCCCGCTTCTGCAGAAACATGGTTGGACTAACACCCGTGACCGTCGTGGAAGAAAGCACTAGCCAGACTGCGTCCGCATTGTTCTTCCCGGCTGCAACAAATAGTTCGGTTGCGCCTGTTTGGAGTTCTTGGTGAGATTGGTTATGCAAGAAGCGCCTTAAAAGCACAAGCATTTCCCATGCAAGCGCGTCGTTTACTTGGACTCCCTTCATCGACGCCGTCATGGTCTTGAGCATAGACCGATATAGCCTATGAGACTGGGTGTACGCCGACTCTGTCCCAACGGACCCCGGTCCTCGCCGAGCCAAGGCACTTTTCGAGTCTGCCATCTCGAGCTTTCGAAGCATAGTTCTGAAGCGCGGCCAGACATCGTCCCAGACCCTCCGATACATGAAAGAGCCCACGTGCATTGACAAGGCCTCCACCAAACCTGCGGCAGCAGTGACGACGAAAGGCTCGGAATCCGAAAGCCTGTTGAGGATGAATGGCCACGCCTGGTGTATGGACGTCAACAAGGCTGACTCAGGCAAAACGGGCACGGCGGACGATAGGAGGGTAAGGATCTTTGCTCGGATGCTTGCGGACTCGTGGGTTAGAAAGTAAATCGTCCTCGAAACAATTTGTTTTGACAATGCCTGTATTGGTGTCACTTGGGCAGTGTTGGGGTCGCTTTGCTTCTGACTATTGTCCGGGCTCGGTTCCTCGGGGGCGGCAGTATCCGTATTCCCCCATGGACGCCGTGGTGCGGGGCCATATTCGGTCGAATCTTCTTCGAGGCTTTTAGTATCATTCCTGGATGCGAACCAGCTTTCGAAAGCGTCCATGCGCGTGCCGTCTGGAGGGATTGCGATTGCACGTCCCGGGTCCTCTTCCCGAACAACGTGAGAGTCTTCATCGCTCTCGACAACCCTGATAACCTCTAGTAGGACCTCGATTAATCCGTCAACGACAATGTCGTATCCGTGGTATTCATCC